>JBCJKH010011760.1:0-23594 GCA_039877255.1 Loriculus beryllinus | reverse complement strand
CATGCCTTTCCTTGATCAAATTCCTACTGTCATGCTCGACATTACCATAGCCTGTATCTTAGGCATCATAATAGTACATTTTTCAGTCGGTTGTCCTGCATATAGGTCAAATAACTGCTGAACGATAAGCTGTTAGCGTTTCATTTTAAATGCTTAATGCTTTTAAAGAAAAACCCTTAGAGCAATTAAGGTAACAGTGGTCAATGAGGATACAAGTATTGTTATTTAAAACCCTTTAAAAGTCACTAGATAACTTAGGGAGTTTGGAGTTAATTCCATGCCTGAAAACGAATAACACATTTAAGAAACAATTCTAGTCTACTAGAAACATACGAACATGATCACAAATGTGTATGGCCAGGGCAGTACAAGCCTTGCTAGGAAAGCAATTCTGCAAGGTGTTAAAACTTCCCAAGTCTCGAGCCAGGCCTTAAATGCATAAGGAAGAATTCGGTGTTAAAGCATGCCCTGCCCTTTCTCTATCTGATATAATTATAGGAGAACCTTTAAAACACTGTATTTGGCACTGTCTTTAAACACCACAGCAGTACAGCAGCTGGCAGTAAAAACAAAAATATGTGAACTCCTCCCATGCCTCTTGCAACTTTGGCAGCATGCTATGTGAAGGGCTGACTGTCTACCCTGTTCGTCTGATTATCAACTTGTCAAGTAATGCCAATGTCTATACATTTGGAAACTGTTGTGTGCTTAAACTCAAACTGTAAAAGGCTTCTTAAAAAGCTAGTGTGAGCAGGTTAAATCAGACCAGCCAAACCGTAAAGTAACTTGTGTGTATTAGAACCGCGTAATTCTGGTGCAACTAAAAAACTGGAAGTGCTGCAGAATACTTGTAGTGTACTACATCTTACCATCTGGTCAGAATAATGATGGGGTGACATTCAGAAATAATACAGTAACATGGACGAGAACTCAAAGAAAAGGTGTGAAAAAAAGAAGCAAAACAACTGATGAGTAATGTACTTAATAGAAATGGCACTTTTCACAAGATGAAATTGAGAAATTAGTTGAAAATCTCATTTGGCAACACCATGGCACTCCTTTTTATAAGAACTTTATGATATGAAATAATTTTTTATGCTTAGTGTTATGAAATACAGGAAATTGAATCAAGAACTAAATCACAACAACAAAAAATCATACAAAACTACCAGAATCAAGTTATTAATTTCACAAGCAAATGTAACTGTGATATGATTTGGTGAAAATAATAATAAAAAAAAATCATAAATCTTTATTTCAGGCATTGTCAATGTAACCTTAAATGTAGATTTTAAAAATAACAGCAGTTATTTAAAAAAAATATGTATATTAAAATGTGAAATAAATTAGTTCTATGTCAAAAGAGATAATTTTAAGCTAATACTTAAAATTTAAGCCAGTAGGTATAAAGTATTTTAACTATTAGAAGTTTACAGTCAATTACTGGATATTATTTCTGATAATTTAAAATGTTTACAAAATAAACTGCATTTGCCAGTCAATACTGAGATACTTAGATGAATCTTGACTTACAAAATGCAGAACATTCTGGGTTTGAAGGAAGTGAGCTGTTCAGCTTGGTGAAAGGAGCATGTTATGTAGGTATAAGCATCTTTATTTTTAATGAATGCAGTCACATTCATTCTTCCACCCATGTTAAAGGATCTAACCAAAATATTTAATTCAAATTTATGCTGCATTTGTACATGCTGAATTCATTTGATGAGACCTACTAATGGAAGAAACCAAAATCCTCAATGTAATTATTAAGCCAAGTACCAAATGGCTGTTATATTCTTGGATATCTGGATATCTTACTAATAGGTACATTCCTCTATCATAAATATCTAGATATCTGTCTTCCATTTTGTATTTCTACTATTCAAACATTCAAATAAACTATCAATTTTGGGAATTAAATAAATCTGAAAGCCTTTTTTGCTACTTGGAAAAAATACATCTTTGACTATGTTATAAAACTTGAAACCTTCTGACATAGTTGTTGAATTGCAAAAATTTTTACATGAAGCCATATAAGTAAGTCTTCCAAGATATTTAGAAATCATATAAAAACAGAATCCACAGCCACATCAAATATGGTAACATACTTAGGTATTCAATAAGGTCACCAGTATGTCATTTTAAATAACAATGCAGAAAACCTAATGGAGAATTATCATAAAATAAATTAGGATCTGGAATTTCTCTCTACAACCCATTAATGTAACATTATGCATTTGCATTTGCAGAGCAACCTGGGAACGCTGTAGAAACAAAGAAGGAAAGCAGATCATTGCCACGTTTTTCAGAAAATGACTTTTAACTGAATACAAGCGTACAAGAACTTTTGAACATGCATGACAGCAACTAAAAGGTGCTCAACAAAGTAATGCACTTACTTCAAACTAGAAAAGTTATTGATTAGAATGATGAAGAAATCCCACTAATACCAAGGTGTGCTGGGTTACATAAAAACCTCATATGAGGCTTCCTCACTTAGAAAGCTGCTTTGATTTGCAATGCATGTGTTGTGCAGAGATGTCTCTGATGCATACGGTGCTCTTCTCTGGAAGCTGAGTCAGTTTCTGACAGAAAAGTAACTGATGAACTCTTCTTAATGTTTCCATGTTTTTCAACTAGTAGCTACAGTACAGAATTAATCAAAACTCAACAATTATTGGATTAATTCCATCTTGAGGTAAATCAGACAGCATCTGGCAGCAAAAATAGTTTAACCTTATTTCATCTCATATATGCACATTCATAAAAAGAATGGTATGAAAAGATTAAGGTCCTGTATATATATAAACTGGGGACAATAAAAAAGATCTCTGGAAAACACTTTATTTTGTTCATGCACTGAAATCACAGCAGTGTATAAACTACGTTTTTTTTTGCAAATACAGTGGTGCTTTTTTTTTTATTTTTAAGTTTCACAAGTATAGATCTTAATAAAAGAGAACATGAAACATTTGCTTAGAAATTATTATGTGAGTAAATATAAACAGGAATGGTAGCATATTCTAAGAAGTAGTTTCACCTTTCTTATTACAATTAGTACACTTAAAATTCTGCATAATTCTATCGTGTCAAAAGTAAGAAATTTTCATATCATATGTTTTCCTTAAATTGGAAAACTGCATGTAAAGACAAGTTAAATAAGAACTGAGACTACTAAGATTTGTCTGGTTAAGTCTGTTGAATGGTAATCAGAAATTTGACTTAGCTCTGGTCTACCATGGAGTTCCACAAGAAAGGAAGGGAAGCCTTGGAAGCTTCATAGTCTACATTGTTCTATTGTTTCGGGACAATTAACAAGTCTTCACCTTTTTCGGCTCCACTTTCCTGTTCATTCCTCCCTCTGATTCCCAACACTAGGTATGTCCTTCCATGCTTAAGCAGCTGTGCAAAAAGAGAGTATATAAATATATCTGTTAATAATATCTTGTCGTGTGCTTTACAACAGCTAACGCAATTTTCATATTTATTAAATCTGAAAAAATGTTTAATTTTCAAACATAGAATTGATAATTATTTTTTACTTTCCGGTTCTGATTTGTTTAGTTTAACATTTCACTGCAGCATTGAGAAACGTGAATGAGTACATTCAGGTTTGAGAACAGAACTCAGATATGAGAATAAATAAATTGAGAAACTGTCTTTTGGGGATAAAATGCCTGACATAATAGTATTTAATTTCCTAAACCTTTCCTTTAATTTAACATTTTGAAGAGGATGTTTAGAACTAAAACTGCTTATGTAAGTGTGTACTAGAACATTGAAGATTAACATAAAAAAAATGGAATTAATGTACATAAAGACACTAAGAATGAAAATTAGTTTAACACAGGGATATTCCATTTAAACCCAACCACTTTTCTTTTGATGGTGGGATTAAGTAAGGAATATATCAACACTGACAATATGAAGCGGTGGTTGCCTTAGAGAAGGTGAAGATATGTGAACAGGTAAGGACATTGCTAGTTGTGTTTATATGGATTAAATATGATATCTCATATAATCAAAGCGTACATAGGATAAGGTGATTGAAAAGAATTCCTCATTCTTGTGACCTTTTGTATATCGAAACACAGAGAGTTATCGTATTTCTCCCTCGGCTTCGTGCCTTGTGTACTTTGGCCATGTCATGCAGAGCTACATCTACAAAAGGACTTCAGCAATTTTCAGACAAGTGCTCAGCCACTGCACCCTTTGGATGTTTTTGTTTTTACTAGGAATACTGTCTCACCAACATTGTTAATGCGTAAAGTGTAAACTGTGTGTTAATCTTTGTCTAGTACATGCATAAAATCTTCTGGTCTTCTGACTGGTGCTGTGACGTGAGCAGTGGGCACAGGTCGTATTTGGCCTTTGTACATAACACTGTGGTGATGCCTCTCGCACTAGATTATGTTATTGTGTAACTCCTACTCTTCAAAATAATTCCATGGCAAAATATTTGCCTAGTCTGTGGTTCTTTTCTTTTTCCTGTGAGGGAGAGGGGAAGGTTCAAATGCACAACTCTTTTGAGAGGCGTTGTTTACTCACCTAAATTTAAGCTGCTTTAGGGCTTAAGTGCTTCTGGCATTTTTCTGATACATTGCAGGCAACAGTGAAATTTCATTAGACCAGGTACAAAGTGAAATATAAAGGCAAGAACAAAGCAAATACCTTCCACTTCTTGTTTCCTACTTCCTGCTTTTGACCATAGTTAAGTGTGTAAAATTAATGAGCTGAACAATATTGTATTAAGCTAGGCAGACTTTTTATTGGGATACTTAATTTGCTTCCTGAATTTTATATGTACCACTGTTGATGTACTTAACAGGTCTATTGAAATGAAACATTTCTATGTTCCATAGATACTACTGAGATAAGTAGGTATGGATTTAGACATTCATCCTTACGTGATTGAATTTTATTTCTTGGGATCATGATTGTAAATACCTTAGCATTATTCTATTAAATAAAAATATCTATTTTTCATAGAATCATACAATAGTTAAGGTTGGAAAGAACCTTAAGATCATCTAGTTCCAACCCCCCTTGCTATGGGCAAGGACACCTTGCACTAAACCATGTCACCCAAGGCTCTGTCCAACCTGGCCTTGAACACTGACAGGGATGGTGCAGTTACCAGTTCTCTAGGCAAGCTGTTCCAGCGCCTCACCACCCTAACAGCAAAGAACTTCTTCCTTACATCTAACCTGAACTCTCCCTGTTTAAGTTTTAACCCATTCCTCCTTGTCTTATCGCTACAGTCCCTAATGAAAGGTCCCTCTCCAGCATCCTTGTAGGCCTCCTTGAGATACTGGAAGGCTGCTATGAGGTCTCCACACAGCCTTCTCTTCTCCAGGCTGAGCAGCCCCAACATTCTCATCCTGTCTTCATACAGAAGGTGCTCCAGTTACCTGATCATCCTTGTGGCCCTCCTCTGGACAATGAAAGCAAGCATTTTCTGAAATGCTTTATCAGTTGACAGGGAAATATTGCTGCCGTTTGAATTATTTTATGCCCTGTAACATTACTGAATAGCAGCATAATATTTGAGATATTAAGGATCACTTAGTTTTTTCAAAAGACAAGTGAAAAAAAAAATAAATCTGAAACTGAGAAATTAAAGGGCCAGAATAAGAATATTAGGATGAACATAAGTAAACACCCTATCAAAAAAACTGTGAACCATGTAAGACCAGATTGAGTCCTGGTGACAGCTTAAGAATTTTTGTAAATGTGAAGTGAATCAGAGTGGATCATTTCACATCTCTGGCACCCTGTACCACACTATATTTCAAGTCATTGTTTTTTGTTCAGTGTTTCAGTATTAAGAAAGCCCAAATCTCTTATGGAATCACAATTATCTTGACAAATTTCATAGAAAAAATAATTAGAACAAGACTGCTTTTACCTCATTAGTAAGGCTAAAATTTATTTCAGTAAAATGAATGTGTTTAATTCTGGAGTTGTTCTGTTATTTTTTATTTTGGCTTTTATAGTCTATTAGTTGTGTTATGCTTTAGTGTAGTTTCTATTATAGATAATATTTCTTGTTATAGTTCAGATTTCTAGCATTTTTTCCCAGAATTTCCAATTTCATATTCCATGAATAAGTGTGGAATTTCCTGAAATTCCTTTGCAGTGATTTCAGGAATTGCGAAATGTAAGAAATCTTCATAAAATCGAACTTCAAATTTTTATCCATTCTAGTCAGGGGTTTTAAAGACATATTAGACAGATTTTTTGCCTGTAGAACAAATAAAGATAATACTACTAGACTGCATTCCCATGAATGAAATAATTGATTTTTAATGTCTTCCTATTATTGCCTTTTCTTTTTCTTTAGTCATGAAGATCCCACAAGATAGAGTGACTACTGTACAAAAATTTATTAGATATGCCAGGTTAGTATGATAAAAACATCATCCTCTCAGTTTTGGAGGAAAAATTTGTGTCAGCTTGTAAATCGCCGCCTAGGTGTAAAGAACTACGTAATCCATTTCTAAGCAGCTGAGACAGCAAAATCTGTAAGGCAATTTATAGTATTGCAGCAGAAGTCTTCAACAGAGTTTAATTAAAGTATTCTGGTGATCTGAAGATATTTATAATCCAGCACTGAAATTAAAGAAGTCCACATCAACAGAACTTTTTCTCAGGCTGAGGATGCCAGTTGGCATTGTTATGAATAGATAGATAGGTAGGTAGATAGATAGATAGAGAGATAGATAGATAGATAGATAGATAGATAGATATACACATTATATATATACATAGTTTGTATAAATCCACAATTAATGACCAAAATACAGAATGGTTATTCAATCACCTCCAAGTAAGCGAAGCAATGCCAAATTATGAGGCTTCTAGTCCCAGCTGGTTGATTCAGATCACTTAAGTGAGGCATTCTGTGCATAAGCTTTTTATACTGTTCATGGAAAGAAAGCTTTTTATACAATTCATGGAAAGAATGAGGTGGGTGATCTGAAAGGGAAACTTTTCTGCTGAGATGCTTAGAGGTTGTGAGTAAGGATGCTAAGCATCATATAGGTCTGAGCTCTGTGCTTTGAGTGTCTGTTCATTTGGCTCCACCACCCGTTCTCAGCACCAGAGTCTAACTACAAATAAATATTTAGCAATTTAAAAGACAAGTGTTAATCTTGGTGGAATCGTTACCAGATGGACAATGCAACTAGACTGTGGAACCCACTGCCATTAACACCAAATTGCCATCAATGAAAGTGAAATAGCAACATGTGGATTGATTACAATACATATATATTCTCATTTGTTCTAGTTACTCTCAAAGAATATGTGGATCTTTGTTCAGAACAAGTACAGTCATGTTTTTGGTATTATGTCAGTACTA
Organism: Loriculus beryllinus; assembly: GCA_039877255.1. Lineage (NCBI taxonomy): Eukaryota > Metazoa > Chordata > Aves > Psittaciformes > Psittacidae > Loriculus > Loriculus beryllinus. The sequence continues at coordinate 16,231 of JBCJKH010011760.1, read as the reverse complement.
TAATGTCTACTAAGCTAACTAAATCTACTCCACATATTTTCCAGAACATTTTTTCAAGAATGCTTGATTTTTTTCACTTAATTTAGATATATTCCAGTTTTTCTATATAAATATGCATTCAATAATCAATATATATTTTTGTGTGTACAAATATACATAGCCTACATACCTTTCTATACCTAGCAAATACTGTAGTTCTCCATGTCACTAATTTCTATTTGAAAGATAAATTAGCTCATTTCAAACTCCCCAAACTGGTATAACCTGGCAAAAGGGCAACAGTATTTACAGAGTGAGTTTATGTTTTTCTTCCTGGCTTAGATGACATTAGGTGGGGCTGATAGAGTTCAGTGCCAAGAAAAGCGTATGTATTTATCTCAAAGTGTCTTTTAATGAACTTATTCTGCTTCCATACTTTAAAAGAAATATTCTTGTTTAAATGAGAAGAAACAAATTTTTATATCAGACAAGCTTGAGTTATTTTGTGGCTTTGATGCTTCTAAGGACTGAGAGTCTGGTATGATCATAATCACACACATTAAAGACCATTCCACCACAGAGTTTATAATATGGTTTAAACCAACAGACAACCAATATTTTATAGGGAATGAAGAAAGATAATAGTACTGGTTGGAACAGATTTTCATAAATAGGTTATTTGCACAAATTATAGAGTTAGAATAATAAGGCAGGGAATATTTTTAGCATACTTTTCATGACTGACTTGAAACGTAAAAGAATGAGTGTTCTTCATAAAGGAGAATAGTGCAATGCTTCTTATTATAATTGGATAATCTATTCCTGAATATTTACTTAGACTTTTTGCTTTTACAAGTAAACCTGGTTATTGCTTTTTATTTATGTCTATCTTCTGCAGGGGAGAAATATATTCTCTTGAAGTCAGTTATGTGTGGGCTTCCCACATATAAGACATAAAAGTCAGCTCTCCCTATGTTCAGTCAGAGGTGGCTAGTGAGTGCAAATGATTCTAATAGGCTGGAGCCTTCAGGTTTCCTGTTGGTAGCTTTTCTGAGATAAGTTTTTGCAGCATTGGGCCTATGGATGGAGCATTTGCTCAAAGTTTTTAAAGTACCTTTTGCACATGAAAAGTGAGGGTGGATCTTGTCACCACTGTAGGTTCTTTTTTCATATCTCTCTAGGCCTTTTTTGAGTTTCTGGGCTCTAGCTCAAAGTTACTAACCACATTTGGCATCTGATTCATAAAAAGTTCAAGGCAAGATGTCTCAACAGTCAGCAAAGATGTCCAAAAATGTAGAGACTAACTACGTGCAAATTCAGAATCATACACTAGGAATCTAGGAATCAAGACAAATCAAATATTGCATGACTAAATGTAATCCAATGAAGCTAAGACACACATGAATTATTTCATGCTGATTCACTTAGGTATATGACTAATCAGGCACAGCTAGCAGTAGCAAACTCAGAAGGGAGAGAGAGGTGGAGAAATCAGCAAAGATGGAGAAAATATTAGTAACTGGGAAAACAGTTTGCTTAACACTTGTAATTTATTGCACAGGTTCTTTGCATAGCTTCCTTCTATTGCTGTGAGAACAAATAAACAGCCTAAACAATCAGAGATATGTCTATACTAGCCTTTTGCCTTACATCTTTCAAGCATTAGCTGAAAGTGAGGAAGCAGTCCTCATGGTAGCTGATACAGTATTACTAGCACCAGTAACTCTTAGCATGTCCAACTGCAAATAGTGTGGTGGTCAAAAGTAGTAGTAGTAGCAGCAGCAGCAGCTTTCCCATAGCAGACCTCTACAGTTTCTCCTAATACTAGAATTATTCTAATTTAAATCAAGACTCAGTGAGTTTTAGGCCAAGATACACAGAAATATTAAAGTGCCAAAAGTGGACGTGCAGATGGTTTAAACATCTAAATCCAAGACTATGATTCTCAAAAATCCTGTTGAACAGTGTTAGGGACTATATTTTTAGCAGTACAACTCCTCTAATGCAGAAGATTCCACTCTTTTCAGTGGAATCTCATTAAGATGAAGACTGGCAGCTGTTTGAAACTTAAATCTAATTCTAATAGAATATAGGGGTAGGGGTTTCAAGACTTTCCATAAAATGAATTAACTGAAATCTGTATCTCCCTAGAAAGTGTCTTATCCACTGTGAGGCTGTATGGTGATGCTTTTTCAGTACGGGGGACTGCCCCTAGCTTGAAACTAGGGCAGTGTAAGGAGTGTTCCCTGAAGTATGCCTGTGTATTTTAACCTAAATGATCATTTTATGTAGCTGCAGAAATGGTCAGGCTCATTTAAGGTACTCCTGGCTTTTATTTGTTGTTACATTTTAAGTTTAAAAAGATACTGATATCATTCATTTAAACTCTAAACTAAATAATTCCTTGCAAAGGCTGCTTTCTCCCCCTGTGGGGAATCCTGAAAAATCCTGAAATTATCAGCTCTAATAATAAAATACATCTTGTCATAGCTGGAAATTAATTTTTCCATCTAGACATTGATAAAAAGGTCTTCAAGATCACAGAATGAAATAAGAGGGATAAGAGCAAAAGTAAAGTAGAAAGATTATGAGTCTATTGAATTCTTATTTGTTCTTTTAACTAAGAAGTTGTATTAGCAGGATATGTCAGTTATCACGACATTAACTGGTTGCAACTAGTGTTTAAAAATGGTTGTTTTATTGTTTTGGGGTTTTTTTTTTGAGAAAAAATGATGTAAATACAGCTGAATGTCAGCTTAGTTTGAGATAAGTGTTCTCTTTGTTTTTCTGGAATCAGACAGCATTTTTGGATTACAGAATCCAAATGAACTTTCAGTGCTGTATTTATGGAAGGCATGTGGAGTCAGAATTAATACAGAATAAAAAAACCTGAAAACAAACCAAACCAAACCAACAAAGAGTCCCTTAAAAAAAAAAAAAAAAAAAAAAAAAAGAAGCAGAACTAGAGAGAAAGAGATAGAAAATGAGAAAAGGAAATAAACACACAATATGCAGCAACCACAGTTTAGTACAGTTTAGTACATCATAAAGGTGAAATACAGATGGAGTATCCTGTGACAGGGAAGTTGCAATTAAACACCTACTTCTTCCAAATTTCCAAAAAAAAGTAGATCTGTGTATGGTGCCCAGATCTTTAAGAAACTGGACTATCCAAACATGTCAGAAAACATCAACCTTATATTCAGATTGTAAGAAGTTTTTATGTTTATATATTGTCTTTGGTATAGTCACTGACGAATAAGCAGTAGTCAACAAAGATGCACCTTTACCTCTTATGACTGTTTTTTTTTTTTTTTTTTTCCTTTAGTTTAGAAACAACAGAAAGTATGCCATCGGTTTTGTCTACAAAACCCATGCCTCTTATGTATTCCTAAGTTAGGCCAACGCCCTAATTTTTTATCAGTGGCTATTCTGGCTATCTTCTGTTCCCTAAGAATTGTTGACAGAAAGCATCAAAATAGTTGTTGCTCAAAGGTCAATTATTGAACTGAGTCTTTGACCTGCACTATACTCTGTAATATAACCTTTAGTTTAGAGACAATAATGGGAAGGATTCTGCTGCTTAGTTATAGGCATCCACATAATTTTAGATGCGTTAAGGAATCTTAGATACCCATTGACAGATATAAGGCACTCAAGAAACACTCAGCAGCAGTGAAAATGTAACCATGAATGTAACCCTGAGACGCCAGTCTGCCCTAATGCAACAAGTGGAGATTTCCTGTAAATTAGTGAGTTTGTCTGTGACATAAAAACTGTCATATCCTATTGATAGTCTTAACAATCCTGAGATCCATGAATAATGCTGAGGAGACAGAGTACATATGTGTGTCATACACATGAACAGGTGGAGCAAGGAGTTAATGAGTTCATGGTAACGTGAAATGTTTGTGACCACATAAGTGATTAATTATCAATCCATTGCAGTGTAATTTGAGATTAAGTATAGTTGTGTTTCACCTCAGAGCAACTCATGCTAAATGCATCCTAGCCATGGAATAATAGAATGTGATAAATCAGAAATAATTTGAATATTTTGGCTGTCATATCAGGATGTTTACAGCTACAGAGTATGAATTTAATTATTACCAGAGGGTGACTCCAAGAACATATATTTGTACTTGGAAGATGAAAGATTAAAAAAAAAAAAAAAAAGTTGTTTCAGGAATCTAAGAGTCTGTTATTTATTTCAGTTAACTTACTGGATTCATTACTAGCATTTAATCTAGCTATGGTGTCTATGTGACAATAGTTGTTAAATAGATTCTTTACTGCATAAGTACAATCAAGTGGCTATTGGTTTACATGTCTTTAGCAAGATTTTAGCTCCTCAGTGTGTTCCTAAATGCTAGCACTATTGTGTTACCCCTGAATAGAAAATAGATTTTTCAAGCAGTCACAGAATAGTCTGAAGATCAGATCTCTGAGGTATTATGAATCTATCCTGCACGTTGCAAGAAGTTTTCAATAACGTTGGTCCAAATTTCTCATGAATGGCATTTTTCCTCAGAAACTACTGGTAAACTGAAGCCACAGAATTTGTATTGGTTTCTGTAAAATTCCCAGTAGCATGCTCAAGCTAACTGAAAAATATGTTGCCTATTGTGGCTTTACTATTTCATTCTGGGTTTATTTCAGGAAGTTTTACTTATGTTATACACTATTGCATGTGTCTGTTGACTGAGTTCATATTGATGATACATGTGATTCACTGTAGCAAACTGAAATAACACTGGAAGTCTTCTCCTTATTGTAGCTTTAATTTAGTCCATTTAGAACTGTGCCTGTTTACAGGGAAAGGGCTTCCCAGAGGAACAGAACTAGAAGCAGCAGTCACTGAAGAGGATTCTGTAGAAAAGCAGGCTGGTTGCATAAATAAGTATACCTTTTAAATGATGAACAAGAGGATTGAGAGTTATTAATTTTCTTAGCCTCAAAAAGGAAATAGAACTTTCTCTGATAATGAAATATTGCTGTTTGATCTGGCAACCTCTCAGTTCCCAAAGCCACAAGCTGCGTTTATGGTTCTAGGAACAGCAGTACAGGCTGTTCACAGACAGCATTCCTCCTAGCGGTAATTTAGAGGGAGAAACAGAAAGAAGTCCTCTATATCTGGAAGCTTGCTAAATGGAAAAGCTAATCTGGAAGTTTTGCAACACGAATCCCAAGAATCAGCAAATATGCATTAGCCAAACTCTGACCCTGAGGCAAAGCCTATCACTTTGAGAATGTTAATTGTGTAGAACAGCATCTCTAATCAGTCTGGAATCACCTGAGACAACTTCTCTAAAGTCTTAGCCGTTGTTGGCTATTTCCCAGAGATTACCGATTAATTGTGTAAGTGGTCTGTTTTCTATTTTGGCAAGAATGTTGGGTTTTTTTGTGTTTTAGTTTTTTCACATCACCTAGCCAGAGGAGTTCCCTACTAGGAGATCAGGTAGCATGTTACTTGGTAGAAACCATCTGCAGTTCTAAATTGTTAAATTCTGTCAGCTTTTAAACCCAAATCTTCTGAATAACGCAATGGACATCTGATGGTTGTGCAGATATTTTGGCTGTAATCCCAAAAGGATAGGGACATTAGGCATAATAAAACAAATTATAAACAACCACAGAACAAATATTCGCAAGGAGGTTACTTCAGGTGAAAAGGAGGCAAGCACTGTACCTCCTGGCAATCTGAATATACCACTGCTGCTGCTTGTGATTTCATCAGCTCATTCCAGCAGCATGGCTGAACAGACTTCAGCGAGTCTTTTCAGAGGCAGCAAAAATATCATTGCAGACACCCTGGAGTCATGAACTTGGTCATGTAATGTGTGTGGATGCTGACCACAGTTATGCTTTCTTCTTGGGAAGAACAGAGACATTAGATGTTTTATTGCTACTGCTGCCTCCAGTGACAGGTTCCTCATAGTCTGAGAAATCAGAAGACTCCTAAAATGTCTGTAGACCTGTTTTCCAGGTGGTTGATGTCACTTTAAAACCCAAAGTGAGTCATATTTTTGCCTTATAGCAAATTGGCACTTCTGTGCATTCAGAAGCTGAAACTGATGCATCAGTTGCTACTTCCTTTCTTTCATCAGGAAGCAGCAATATAAGGGAAAAAAAGTCAAAAAACCCCTGGGAGACATCTCTGAAATCTGTGTGTGTTTAAGACAGTACCTGCATCAGACAGAATTAGCCTTCAAATTTTGCTACAAAACCCATGTTGAATCCTTTTTGGTTGTATCTTGCTAAACATATGCCTCTTCTTTTTAATCCTGTGGATGGGACAATGAAAGTGGCTTAAAAAGGTGTGTTCCTCTAACTCTTTTAACCTAGAAGCTCTTTTTCTGGTTTTGACACAATCATGTACATGATTGTATGCACTGCATCATGTAATTGTATGCTGTCAACTCAAAGTAAATTCATGCACCACCCTCTAATTGTGAAAATGAAAACAACATCCACAACTATAAAAAACAAGTTCAGGAAATAGAAATCCTAAATAAACCAAATTATCATTAAAAAACAACTACAAAATCACTGCTGAACAGTGTAATTGAAACTCTTTGTTCTTACACTGTTCTTATACAAGTCAAAGGAATGATTTGGTCTAAAAAATTAGTCTTGTGAAAAATACATTAGGGAATTTAAACTTTCTATTAATGCAAATTTTGTCACCACGTTGTCAGTCTGGCATTACTTGCTGATAATTCATATTTAATATGTAATAGATGAGAATTTAAAAATCATATATAATTCATGACTGTAATGACAGGACAAGGAGTAATGGATTAAAACTTAAACAGGGGAAGTTTAGATTGGATATAAAGAAAAAGTTCTTTACTGTTAGGGTGGTGAGGCACTGGAATGGGTTGCCCAGGGAAGTTGTGAATCCTCCATCCCTGGTGGTGTTCAAGGCCAGGTTGGACAGAGCCTTTAAAACTTAAACTGGGGAGTTTGAATTAGACGATCTTAAGGTTCTTTCCAAACCTAACTATTCTATGATTCTATGTGTTCAAACAAAGGCTGAATTGACTTCAGCTTTGCCTCTCTAGCAAAACCTCCTTGTTTACAAACCCACATTCTCGAAGTTAGGACAAAGGACAGATAACCCCCAAGACCTTGCAGAACTGTACAGAAAATAACAGGAACTAAACTGTCTAATATTGCAAACACTGTTGTGTTGTTGCTGCTTGAGAATATGTTCATAATATACATTTCAAAAATGAAAGCAATGTCCCTCTTTAAGGAAGTTAAGAGTGTGTTTCTTTGGGAGATGTCTGATGTTAGAAGATATGCTTTCAGTCAAGAGCATCCTAGACCACAATCAAAGGGTCTGAAAGGTTGTACATTAAAGAAGTCAAACACATTGATGTGATAGTTCTGAACAAAAACCCCTGGTGACCATATAAGGTGTGGTCGATGTAAATGCAGAATGTTTGTGAAGAAACTCAAGAAAAGACCCAGTATTTGATATAGGAGACTAAAGTGTTTCTAGTATAAACCAACAAAAGCAGTCATCCTTGTGTGGTATATATTTTGCCTTTAGGTTTGCATGAATACCCAAGGAAACACAGTTTTCTTGATTTTAAGATGTTGCTGTGCAAATTCTAGCTGATCAGCTGTAGTTTTTGGAATATCTAATGGCAGTCCCTGAGGTATAACTCCATAAAAGGTTATTATTGCATTATTACAAAATTTCATAGAGAATCAGATCAAAAGGCCAGTATTTGCTGATGGTAGCAATGAGCATTTTGATATAAGAAAAAAGGCTCTGCAGAATGGTTCTTTCCCTGTTAGGCACATAAGGATTTAAAAAGTAAGGGAAAACAGCCCAGACTCAAGCTCAGAGCTCTGCTTTAAAAAGCTGTTATATGTGTCTCCAAGCCTCAGATAGTGCTTCCAAATAAGAAAGTCATTCCTTGGCCATTGGGCTGACCTGGAAGTTTCTGTCAAAGTGTCAAAATATGCAGCTGCAAGAAGCTGTGGTGACTAAGATATGGAAAAGGAAACAAAAAATAACTTCTCTGTTTTGGCTGCTGAACCAGAAATTTAAAAGACACAAATATTTTCTATTGAATCAAGATATGTTTTGTTGTTTGGTGTACTGAAAGCAGCTTGATCATTACTTTCCTCACCCACTTCTTAGCAAAACACTTTGTTCAAAATAAATGCTTTCCTGGTTTTGTTTAAAAGCTAAAGTAAGGAAGAAGTATATTCAAAAAACCAGTGAAAGATCATGATTCCTTCTGTGGGGTGGCTAGGGGTATTCAGACATAGAGTCAGGAGTCTGGTGTTTTGTTCTCTTGGAGAGATTTTGAAATCATGTTGTTTGCCTCCTGAAAGAGCATTCTGACTACCTGAGTGCTGAATAGCTCTCTTAACTACTGTTTTGGTCTGTCCTGTGGAAACTGCAGAAAGAAAAGTGTGAGACAAAAGTAGGAAGAAGAAGGGTGACTATTTTGTCAGTGGGACATTCACTATAGGAATGAGGCACCTTGATTCCAATTTCTGTAGTGTTTTAATTGTTACTGTTTGTAAGGATATGTAGAGCACACCTATCATTGAGAAGGATGTTCATTTAAAGGATGAGAGTTACAAATAATCAGCAAGTTGTAAAATAAGTTTTCTCAGCTTTAATCTCACATAGGCTTCTCTGCACAGGCTGGTGCTTGCAATTCATATGTTCAGAGTTTGGGAATTAAATATTGTATTCCTTTTCATCCTTTCCTTATTTCTAAGGTATGAAAACATAAAGAATTCTCAGTAATTTCACTGTATTCAGTATTTTGGTATCTAACAAATACCCTACCAAACTAAAACGTTTTACCAGAACAAAGAATCTTGCTACTGTGGATTGATTTACAGTGTTTGTTTATATTTCACTGCACTTGGGCGCTGCCAAGTTTGGTTGTTGATTTTGTTGGTTGCCTTTTTTTTTTTTTTTTGTCTGCCTCTAAATACTTATTATTGTATGAGCAAGCATTACGCTTAATCCTGTTGTGGTTAAATGAGAAGATGTAGCAATTTCATTCCATGCTTTCATCTTTAGCTGTTTCTAGCCATGCATTCATGTCTCTTGCTACTGTTCGATCTCTCCAGAAGGAATTCAGTCCAGAATGTCACGTATATGGACTTTCATTAAGGGTTATGGATAAATTATTTTGGGGCTGTTAACATAAAGATTTGCTGTAAATTACATTGTCTTAGTTAGAAGTAGTTAAGGAGGACAAATTTAAGGGATTATTGATGATAGATGCAAACTCCTATTGGGATGTTATTGCTATTGGGATGGCACAATGGAAAAAGGCAAATGTGACTGAAAAATTCCCCACCAGGAGAATTCCAGGAGGAGAGCCAGCAAGTGGGTTGATGGTGTTAGGCTTTGGTGTGCTGTCATCTGGGATAGTCAAAACTCCAGCTGCAGACGTGGCAAAAAATGAAGAGAAACTAGTTCATTTGCAGAGAAGACGGCTAGGGTGAAAGGAGGAATGGGGAATCTGATTAATGAGAGGAGATGGAAGGGTGTGGCTTGTTTAAATTTGCAAAAGGAAGGCCGAGAGGGAATTAGATTGCTGTCCTCAGGGATAAACACCGTGAGGGAACAGATCTGTTTAAGTTAAAGAACAATGTTGGCACAAGAACAAATAGGTATAGGCTGACCCTGAAAAATCTTGGACTGGATGTTAAAAGAATATTGCTAACTGTTAATAAAACGTTCTTCAAGTAGTCATAACCATCTTGCAAGGATGACCAGCACACACCTGTACCTGAAGCAAAAGGATTTGCATCTTTGAATGAGGATGGATAATCCAAAAGAAGGAGAAATTCTAACCCTGTAGATTTATTTCTCTGTCACCAGCTCATTTCCTTTTAAATGTGGCTTACAGAATGAATCTGATGTGTTGCTTTTATTAGCAAAGGGCCAGGTGTAAAGACTCTCGTCCCAGCATATATTCCCAGCACACGTTCCTAATAAGCTCCTAAAATTTAACTGTTAGAAGTTGAATTCTTCTGTACTGCAGTATATGCCAATTCAAGAGCTAACTTGATGCAGCACTTACGCGCTGATCCATTACTGATCTGCCATGTGTATGAGGTCATAACAAAGCCCATTAATCTGTGGGTGACCTGACCATAGGTTCACTGGAACCCAGGGTTTCTTTGGTGTTTATAGACAATAAATATATTTTTTAAAAAGCAGCAAATGATTTTTGCCAACAGGGATTTGCCATCAAGCTTTGTTATGACGTTTATGAAGAGAAAGTGAAGAGACTTTGAAAATTACATCAGTTACAATAGACTATTTACTTTTGGCTGTCACTAATGGAAGACTTAGCACTCTGCCCAAGTTATATTGCAGAACATTAGGGGTTATGAACTTAAAAGCACCTATTTTTTTATGTAGTAGGCTAATATGAGATGTACTGTCATATACTGTAATGTTTTTATTGCAAGTAAAGCCTCTGCTCTGCTGACAGCGTTATAGTGAAGACTGTTTTGCTAAGATATCTTCACTTTTGCAGGGAACAGAGACATAAGACCAAACACTGGGCATAAAAAAAGCTAAGATAAGGTCTATTGGGACCAGAATATTTACATAAAGGAAACTAAAATGTAGTTCTGGAAGAAAATAAAGATTAAAGCCTCTAGTTACTAGCTTCTCCTGATTTAACATATCATTGAGGTCTTAGTCATGTTTTTGTAACTCGAAGTTAGCACTTTCTAAAATTTAAATCATGTCCTTGCACTACATGATTTACAATCCAGCGAATCAATCCAGCAAACATTACATTGAGCATAAACCAATGGTTAAAAAAGCAAAATAAATTTAGATTATTACAAGGATCAACACAATTTTTAGAGTGACAGCAAGTAATAAAGCTTGGCTTGTGCAGCAAGGAATAGCCTATTTTCAAAAAACTTGTTTTCACAGAAAAGTGGTAGATTTTTTTTACTTTATTTTTCAAAAATATTGCAGTTTCATGATGCAAATAGCACAATGATCACAAAGATTAGCCTGTTTTGCTAGAAATGTCTGCCTCACATTTGACTTGTTTTGTTTTCTAAAAATGAGAGCAACTTTTCCTATGGTAGGCATAATTTAAGATGTGTTTCCCATGGGAGTTTGTTTGTGTTTAATAATGTATGAACTGACTTTGCATCTTTTCTCAAAGTTTTAAAAAATGCATGGTCTGTATTTTCTCCCTGGCCATCTCTTTTCATAGAAACCACCTCTATCCTTCTACAAGATCTGTTTAAAATCTGTGAAATGGTTCGAGAGCTCATGGGAGAAACTAAACAGTCACATATTCACATCAGTCTTGTTTCCATGGAACATCATCTTAAAGATTAAAAGAAATGCATTCAAAGTATTGCCTGTTGTCCTGCTTTCTTATGATACTTCTGGTAGCCATATTGATAGTTGTTTTTATAGACTGCTGAAAATGTAAAAGTAAACTCAATATCAAAAGAGAAGTTACCTTTAATCTTTTGAAATGGATAACTTCAGAACTTTAAGCAATTGAATGTACTTTATTACCTGTCTGAATCTTGTTCTCATAGAGAACTGTGAGCTAGAGTAGGCGAGCAGAAGGAAGGAAGCAAAGTAAAGATGGTAAATGAAAATTAGTTTGAAATGCTCAGTCTTCATTGAATGAGTAAATTGAAAAACAGTGTACATCTCCTGTGGGAATTTGGAGTGTTTAGTACCCATAAACACAGATGTGAATTTACCGAGGGGGAGGAAGACCATTCCTGTAAGACATGAAACCACTGAATTCTGCTGCCTTAATGACACCATATGTAATCCTACGCAGCAACTACGCTGCAACTTCTGTCTGATGCTTGACCCTTCACAAAGACAAATAGAGCAAAGATGGGATGTTGACAGCATAAAAGTAATGTTTCTCTTTTGTCTATTGCAGCCTGGCTAGCATCATCCAACATAAACCAGGGAACAGCCTCTAGTCTAGTTCTCTCTTTTTTTGTAGATGTCCTTGAAGCCATAAATGCTTTTTCAAAAGTTCATTCTTTACTGTAAGGGTGGTGAGGCACTGGAACATCTTGCCCAGAGAACTGGAAAACACTCCATCCCTGGCAGTGTTCAAGACCAGGTTGGACAAAGCCTTGAGTGACATGGTTTAGTGTGAAGCGTCCTTGCCCGTGGCAGGGAGGTTGGAGCTCGATGATCTTAAGGTCCTTTCCAACCCGAAACATTCCATAATCCTATGATTTTATTACTGTGCTATTAAAAAATTTATATGCTTTTCTTTAAATGCAGATGCTTACCCAAAGGTACTCCAGTTAACTGTAGTACATTCAGCATTGATTGTACATCAAGAAAATAGACAGTTTTCTGACAGACCTTAGTGGAGATGCTCATTTAGAAAATGTACTACTTTACTGATGAAATGACAACTGTGCTTTTAAAATGGGATACTCAGGTCAGAAAGGAAATCATGTGGATGCTGGGGGAAACACAGTATTAAGCAATAAGAGCAAGTTGTCCAGAATAACCCCTGTTCCTTTCATTGACTGTAGCTGAAATATGCGTCAGATATTGGGGTGCTTGCTGTCTAAACATTCCTGAATGTACCATGGACATAGAGTGTGAAATGGGTTCCTGGAAATAAATTTTTGGCTTCTATAAAAAGTTTTTCATTGTATCTAAGTTGACTGGTGCACAGAGTTTTGTGTGTCTGCTTTTGTGTGTGCCACTGAAAAGAATTAATAAGAATCATAGGATCATAGAATCACAGAATCGTTAGGGTTGGAAATGACCTTAAGATCATCTAGTTCCAACCCCCCTGCCTTAAGCAGGGACACCCCACACTAAACCATGCCTCCCAAGGCTTCGTCCAACCTGGCCTTGGAATAACAAAGAGTAAGAAGAGAACTGAAAATTTACGATTATGCTGCAATGTGTGGCCAGAGTCCTCTGGGAAGAGCTCTGAGAGATTTCATGTGAGCTGGCTGTGCTTGTTGGACACAACAGCCTAAAGGAAATAATACAGACTGAAAGTCGCATTAGTCTGAGCTTCCCCTCACATGTGCCCTTTTGCTTCTTCATAGGAGAACTGAGACTCTTCACAGGGGAACTAAATTACAGAACTTAAGCTGAAAAGTGTCAGGTCTGAATTTTGATATGCAGGCATTTCTCTGGGACATGTTCACTATGTGGGCTGAAAATAACCTTAAGTCAGTAAAAGCAGTTTCCACTTTAAAATCCACCCCAAGTATCCCGATTCACAAGGTAATTTATTGTTAGGACTCATGCTAAAGGTGTTTTCTGCTAGAGGCAAATACAAAACAAATATAGAACAAGTACACCAATAAAGGAAGTTTTTGAGAGACAAACTTTTAAGATCTTCCTGTTCTTCCCTAAGATCTGGAAGAACAAGCTGTAACTCCAGCACCTGCCTTGTGCTCTGTGTATCATCTCAGCACATGTGCCATCTGCTAAGCCCTGATGCAGAGACAAAGCTGTCTTCAGGCCTGCAACAGTGTTTAGGTGGCTGCTTGGCAGTTTTCTATTTCAAACAGATATTTAGAAGGCAGACTGACTCAGAATGTAATGTTTAAGATTCAGTTTGTGAGATGCATAATTTGTTAGTATCTTAGTATCATTAATTTTTCAGTTTAAGGTAGGTTAGACAAATCAGTAGTGATATCTAGACCAAAAACCTCCAGAAGCATAAGTAGTTACTATCAAATGGATTACTTGCTCTTAGGACTTCTCTGAGACTGTGCAAAGCAGGTCCCACATCACCAGTATACCTGAGTCACTGGATATTGCAGGAAGAATAAGGAATTGGCATAACGCCAATATTCCTTTTTATTTTTATTTTTTGAAGGTAGGAGCCACTTTTTGTAGCTGTCCTGTCCCTTCCATATACCTCAAGAGACTATCCACCCATGTCTCGTGCTGCTTTCCCACCAAGGTGCTGTGTTTGTGTCCAGCCAGGGGAAACCTTTACCCCTTACCAATTCCTCTGGCCCTAGGGTTACATGAGAATGACTCTGCAGCTCACAATGATCCCCTCTTTGGGAGTGCCTCCTCCTTGTTTGTCTGTCCAGTAAGTTTCAATGTCTGTGGATTGCACAGACCACAGCATGACAGTGGGGCAATGGGTTGGGCCTGGTCCCTATGGGCACTGGGGGAGCCCCTGTAGCTCTTGACTGATATGCAGAGGTTGAGTTTGAACACGATAACTGCTCTTCACATGCACAAGCACAAGCACAGGGTATCATTTTCATTCATAAATAGTTGCGTTTAGTAACCCATGCCTTTTTAAAGCTCTGATCTTTGAGAAAAGGTCCTCACTAACCCACATGCTCATGTAACTTTTGTAAAGCGAAGGGAGTGGGTAGGTACTGACAGAAGCGTGTCTACAGTCACAGGGACAGCAAGCTGTGGAAACTGGGGAGCAGTGAGGTTGAGGTGGAAGTGGCAGGCTATATGAATACAGGGGCCAGCAGATACCAGGAAGGAAAAGCAGCAGGTTGTCACAGATCAGAGACCACAGCAAAAATACTCTGCCCTAAGCTTTCACATATACTATAGAGACATGTTTAATCCACATAATTGCTGAAGTGCACTGAATTTTAGTGGGTACTTGGAAGTTATAGGTGAACAAATATAGCAACTAAATATCTGTGCTTACACCCAGCAGCCTTTCTATCAGGAACCTGGAAAAATGCCTGTTGTAAAAATTGCAGCCATTCCTCGGATACTTTAGGGACTTTCAAACTTAGCATAGGTTGTAAGGTTTACGATAACTTCAAGATTTCTTATGATTCCTTATTAGACTATTTGGTGTTTATCTTTACTACTGCTGTTCTGGTACCAAAAGGTCATAGAGAACTCTGCTTAGCAGGCATACCCAGCTAATTTGCTGGGAACACACCCACTCACTGATAAAATCACTCACAGTTGCCATTATCCCACCCCCTTTCCTCCCCCCCCAAATAACAACAAATATCGTCAAGGTAAAGAATATTTCTTTCTTTTGCAGCCACACCCAGCATACTGTAACCATGACTCAGTCCTGAGTTCATCCTATGTAGCAGTTACTGCCCTAATTTTGCAAAGGTAAGAATAAATGAACATTCTTTTTCCAGCTGACAGTGTAGCAGTCTTGAATATTTCTTTCCAAGGCAAAGTATACAAAAAAATAGACTGCAGAATATCTTACTTTTCTCCTTAAAATGTATGATTATGACTGATGATATGAATCTTATTTGCAGTTGTTTAAATCTGGAACATATCTGTTGACTTCAACAAAAAGATTCCAGATTCACACTTCTTTAGGCAGAATTTTCCTTAAATTATGGTTAAAAAATGTTCACTGGGTTGTAACATTTAAAATTCACATTGTACAATAAATTCTGAAGCAGAACTTTTGTTTTTATTTTAAACTCTTGTAAAAAACCATTACATATGCCCAAAGTGCTATGAGAATATCTGGGGAATGTAGGACTTCATGCTTCTTTTATCTCCAAATCTCGAATAAATTTGAAATAAGTCTTATGTGTAAACTGGAAAATTGTGATTTGTTTGTCAAGCAATCGTAACATGTCACAACATTTTTTTGCCTCAGGAACAAAATTAAGGGATCTTCCTGGTTAATACAAGAAGCTATTTCTCTTCTAAAGAAATGTTCTAAAGATCAGACCTTGCAAGCATTTTGACATGTGCTTAAAGTAGGTAAGCAGTTTCTATTCAGTTCCATGGAACTACTTTTGTATAATGTTTACTTGCAAATTGAAGTCCTTGTAGCTGAAAAATGAAGTTAAAACAGGGAGATGAACCTTTGGGGAAATGCTTTCATATGTGATACGAGGATAGAAAATATGTGAAAAAAGGAGAGACAAAAGTTCTGAACAATAATAGAAGTAAATTGATATAAAGTAATTAGCATTTGCAGTCATTCATTGTTAGATAAGGTTGATTTTCCTGGATACTGTTGTAGCTGTTAATATGCTGCACCAGAAATTGACGAAGTTAGATATAATGTATGTAGTGATAAACTTGCCATTTAGTTTATGTACTCTTAATACATGAGAGATAATTTACTAGGTATTTGAATGATCATGGTCATCCCAAGAAAGGTGACACAAACATCACTGAGGAAGAGACATGTTGATCCCTACTTACAATTTCCTGTTAATACAGGTTATAGAATTGACAGCAACTAAACATAAAATCAGTCAACACACTTCGCTAACTTTCCTGAGCCCA
>JBCJKH010011754.1:459-13808 GCA_039877255.1 Loriculus beryllinus | reverse complement strand
CTATTGATTCCCTCTGTACCCTTCCAAAATCTTAATGCTTCCAGATAGTAGAGGTTTTCTGGGGCAGTTGTTAGTCTAAAAGTTGCCATGCATCTTGCAGTGGTGCTGAACTTGGGTCGGAGCTCAGGTGTTTTTAAACATACATTATCCCTGACTTTCCTTGGCTTCAGATGGTAACGTTTAACCTTAATTTGGAATTTCCCGGCATGGGTTTGTTTTCAAGTTTGGTGAAAGGCAGGATGGCAGCATGAGGGCTGGATGCATCTGCGTGTGCTTGGACACCTTGAGCTTCACCCACATGCTGGTGGAGCTGAGCTTCACAGGAAACTAACACAGGGAGAGACATTTGGAGAGCTGGAAAAAGGAGAAGAGCTGATTGGCGTGGTGCTGCGGGAGTGAATGGCAGGAGGATATCCTTGATATTGATAATTTTTGTTCTTTTATACGTTGTTTTATCCGTTAACGGTACAGGGATTCAAAGGTCAACATTGAATAGTTCTGGTTATTCTCTGCTGGACCTGGTCTTACTGCGGGTTTCATGTAAAAAATATATTTCCTTTTTATGTTACACAGTCAGAAGAAAATTATGTTGTTGTCTTCAGTAGTTTTTACCTCATTCTTGTAGTCTTGCCAGTATCCTGTGTTTGTTTTTTTGCAGGAAGCCTTTCAATGTTTTCTTAATTGGAATTAACCGTTGTACTAGAAATGCACATTTTTGTTGAAGATAATGTAGGAAATAAATATGCTCAGAAAATTATTTTAAGTTATTGGAAAAACAGAGCTTTGCTTTGGAACTATGACTTTGGAGAAGTTTAATGAATGCTTTCTTTGCTCTTGGGTAATAATAAAGGAATAAACACACTCTACTGCTCCTGTATTATCTTGAGCAACTAACCTCACAGACTTATAGTCTATTTTTATTATAATGAAAATGATGCTAATTAATGTAGTGACACAGATTTAATGCCATGCAGAAGTTATGTGGATTCAAAATCAAACGAAAACAGGTAGTAAATAATTTGACAAAAACATGAAAACAAATTAGGGGAGGAAAGAAGTATTCTTTTCCTGTCAACAGTTAGGGCTGCATCTGGATGTAGCAGCTGGCCAGTTCTGAATTCTCTTTTTTTCTCCAGTTTTAATGATGCTTTGGCAATCATCTGAAAGGAGATCTCTGTCTGGATGCAGTGGTGTCAGGGATGCAGCAGTTCCTCTGGGTTCTGTGTCCAGTGAGGTGTCACACAGCTGAATTCTCCTTGCTTTCTCCCTGCAGTTTACTGGTTATTTAGTGCTTTAATAAAAGGACTACCTGAATATATGAATTACATTAAATGCTTGGTTAAAGATGTAGAGAAGCCTCCTCATTTCTTTGACCTCAATCTTGTAGATGGTAGGAGAGCATTTAAAATACCCACAGCTCTGGGTGTATGTATGCGCCTGCATGTGTACATGCATGTGTATTTTTAAACGTCCCTTATGTCAAGGTCATCCACAATTAAAGCTGAAGAGCAGGTTGGATTTCCTGTGGCAAAGTGCCTGTTACTGGGGCTAATTCCCATGATCTGAAAGGAGTGTGGGATGGGGACCAAAGGAGAAGGTTTCATCCGAGTCCCACATGGAGCTCTGTATTGCCTGGATGAGAAACCCGTGGATTGACAGTTCTCTTCCCACAGGAGTTCTCAGTGCTGCTTCACCTATTTCTTTCCATGCTTGTGAAATGGCACCAAGCTTTGAGACACTCCTGTGTAAGCTTAGGTGATGATGAGCAAGGGGATTAATTAGATCTTCAAGACAGATAACTAGAGCAGTGAGTTGGGCATAATAGTAGCCTGGAATTCCAGTGACGTGTTCTCAGAGTGCTGTGCAGCGTGCATGCCTTGGCTGGAGCATCGTTATCTCTCAGTGTTGCATACTCAAATGCCTTGGGGCATTGTAGCAAAATTTAGTAAGCAAATTATATGAACAGAAAAAGCTCAACTTTGATGGCTTTGCACACACCGAAACAGTTGTCAGTGAAACAATGCTGGTTTGATCACCAGTCGGTGGTGGCTTTCTGCTACTTTGGGTTGACAACCTGCAGTTTGGATACCTCCAAGATGGTGTTGCAGACTTGGATTTATAAGTTTGTAATGCCAAATGAAGATATAAAGGGCGGGGGGGGTGGGGTGGTGGTGGTGGGGTGGAGTGGGGGATTCAGATTAGATTGTAAGTATGATAGCAGTCCAGCCAATCCCTATACAAACTATATACTCAACCAGGGCTGCAGACAAGTCTAGCTTCTTCCAGGGTACTGGGCTGCCACAAACACCCTGCCCTCAGAGAAGGTGCTGGCTCTGAGGTTAGGCATTGCTTTAAGGTTAGGTGTTAACTTTAAAGTGCTTCTTTTGTTAGTGAAACTTCAGTTAAAAAAAGAATCTTCCCCATGCAGAGCTTTCCTTTCCTCTCAGAAGTAGTTTCTATATTCATATTTACAGTAGCTCAGAGGAATGAAGTACTAGGCTTTTTTATTTGAGTCATTATTACATTTCTTTGGAACAGCTCTCGGATACAAACAAGGAGGACAGAGTGTACTGGGCAAAGCAGCAAGACATTTTTTGTTCAAACCATAAGTGTTCATGGCTTTAACATTTGAAGGTAAAACTGGCAGAGAGAGGGATACGTTAGAATAATTCGAGTTACTTGCAGTTTTCCAGTTCCTTTCTGCTGTGATTCTTTGTGGCTTTACCTCTTGGTACAGATTTAGGTGTGTTTTTCATTACTAAAAGCCTTGCATTTCTGATGGTAACAGTGAAGGGCTGTGCTCTGTAGCTTATTAGATCGTTTGGTCGTAATTCGAGATGTGATCTTGGAGAGGCTTCAATTAAAAGGTGCTGGAAGAGACCTGTATTTTGCAGTTTTGCACAGCTGGAATTTTTTTCCCCTATTAAAACCTTGGGTATCCCCAGGAAAGGAGGTTGAGCCTGCCTTTTTTTGCTGGGTGAGTAGGAATTTAAACTTCCCTTCTGCTTTGACCTAGTTATGAAACCTTTGCCTCTGAAAGTATTAATTTTTGTGGATTCTAAGACATTTAATATTAGAATTGCCAAGTAGCATATTCTTTTCTGTAGACCCACCTTGAGTTTACACACTGAAGGATGGTAATAAATCTGATAAATTTAGTAGAGTATCTATTCCAGTGTGCTGTAAGCCTTGAAATATAACCCATGGAATTAATCAATGACTTTGACTTCTTTTTTTTCCCTTGCTTAGCCACACTTTCCCAAGCTATAATTAAAAAGAAGCTATAGTTTTCCTTTTTGTTCAACTCTGCTGTTGTTGAACTATATGTGGTTTGGACTTCAGCCCTCCAGAATGTTGGCAGAAGTTCTTGTCTGGAAAGAAATGGTAATTCTTTTGGGGTTGAAAACTGGGGCTGGAAAGATTGCTGTAGCAGATGATTTAAAGCAGAGTAAGTCAATAAGCATGCAAATATGTATATATATATGTATATATATATATACATGGATACACTAAGTTTTGTATGATTTATATAGAATGCTCTTCATTTTTGTTGTGTCAGGTTTGCTTATTTTGAGTTTATTGTAGCCAAACTTATTTATAAAACTTTTTAGATGAAGTTTAATATTCTAACTAATAGTGCAGTAATTGAAATCACTGAAATTAAAGTGTTAGATTTTAATTCAGCTAAGATGGTACAAAGGTTACCTTAAGCTATCTTTTTAATACGAACTGCATTTCGTTTGCCTTGAGTGCATAGCAGAAGATGACACCCATGTCTCTCAGGCTGGTTTGTTACCACCAACCAGGAAAGTCTGTGAAGGTGCAAACAGGGCTGTGCAGTAGCAGAAGATGTTCTGTGGCACTACTGTAGGTGGCTGGGCTGGGACTTCTGCTTTTTCTTCAAAAACCAAGTGAGCTTAGGGGAATATATGTGTGTATGTATACAGGCAGCTCTCAGCTGGGAGAGTTGTCATCTTTTTTTCCTGGGCACATTAAGAATACGTCTCCAACAGCAGAACTGTACTTGTGAGATAATTGCCTTGGCGATTCTGGAGGTCAGAATAAATTTGTAAGCCTTTCAGGCTTGGCTTCCTCCCCTCCTTCCCTGTCAGAGACAGGGACAGCAGTTTTCCTGGCTACTCATCTTCAAAGAATGAAGTTTTTATGGAAATCTCTATTCAAATGCAGGATCCATCTTAGACCTACTCTTAGTCTAACAATGTTAACTCCTGTGTGGTTTATTCTTTCATTCAGCTTTGTTTCACCATATGGGTGATGCTGAGGCTGAAGCGGTGTCTCTGTCGCTGTGTATCATGGTGCCTAGGGCCAAGCCAGAGTTCCTGGCTGCTCTCTGCTCCTGGGAAGGATGAGTCCAGGGCTTTCCCATGGTCCATGTGTGAAGCTTGGCTTGGGTTTTCAGGAGAAGGATCTTAGCTGGGATTACTTTTTTTAATGGTGTATTGTGCCTTGCTTTGAAGAAAGCAGGTGTGAAACCGCTGTGAAGCGTGAGATGAGTGAGCTTGTGCATCATGCTGGAAATCCAAAAGTGGGAAGACTTGGCATGTGGTTTCACTATGGGGCATAATGATCGTAGGTCCAGTTAGAGCTATTGTAACAGTTTTACTGTCTAGTTGGCGATGCAGATGTTGGCATGGATTTACACTCAGCAGCTCCCTTTGAACCTTTGATCTCAGGCAGGGGATGAAACAGTATTGAAGTACTTGAACAAAGAATGTATCTGGAAGTGGCCAGTGGTCATTCTGGCAGATACTTAAGACCAAAGCTGCTATTGTTTTTCTCTTAGTTAAGCAGTCAAGCTCATGCTGTGGCTTTTTTCTTTTCAATTGCAGTATAATGTTAGCTTTTATATATTCCCTAGGCCCATACCCGGGTGTGTGGTGGGCCAGCACACAGATGCATTGTTTGGGGTCCTGCATTCCAGGGAGATCAAATGCTCTATGCACTACATCAGCTGCACATCTGTAACTGCTAAATCCTCCGCAGTGTTTCCGGATCCAGGTGCCATGCAATTACTAGGTTAAAGGCATTGAGAGCTGCTGCTTCTAGGTCCTTTCTGTTGAATTCTGCCTGCTTTGATTCACTACAGCTGGTGAAACAGTTAGACTTGGTTCAGGCATGTGTGGAAGAGAGCTCATTTCATGCTTGGAATTGTAATTATGTTCTTTTCTTTCAAGCTGCCAGCAGTAAAAGATGTCTTCCAGTGTGTATTATCTAAATAAGCTGTAGTGTTTAAATGTTTTCTTGTTTCATTTTAAGAATGTGGCAAAATAAATTGTGCTTACTCTTCTAGTTTTCGTTCTGGAGCAATTAATTCCCCATTGTGTTCTCCCGTGATTCAGGAACGCTGCTTGTCCCTGGGAAGCTGCTGTCACGCTGCTTTTCACTAGCTGTGTGAAGGACAGAGTGTTGTGTAAGTGCAAGGGCACTGCCCCGGCTTGCCCAGTTGGCAGTGGAGTCTCTGCTTGGGCACTTGGACTGCAGTTGCTATCCGGTGTCAATAACCTATTCCATCATATTTTATTCTTGTAGTAGTAGCTGCTTAGTCTTAGTGAATTTTAATCTTTTTTTAATATCATGGAATCACAGAATAGTTTGGGTTGGAAGGGATCTTCAAGGATCATCTGATCCAACCCCCCTGCAGTGAGCAGAGATGTCTTGAACTGTACCTGAGCAGGAGACAAAGCACAGCAGAAATGTTATTCCTCTCTTTAAAATGGCCTTTTCTGCACCTGAATTCTCCAGGATAACAGGTCCCTTCCAGTGCTCTAGTTATATAGAGGGCACCACAGAGATGCTCCTAGTTTACTTCTGGAGGTTGCAGTGTGAGATTTGGGGTGTGTATGTTGCACTCATGGAACTATCATTTGGATGTGGGAAGAAAAGAGCCCAACGAAAGTGTAGTTAGTTTTAAGTCATGCTCCTGGCTGTATCTGCAGCTTGGATCTGAGTATCCTTGTAGTTAGCACTTACTACCTTCCTTTTCTCTCTTCTCAGCTCTGTTTTTCATGTGGTGCCAGCTGTGCAGGTCAGATCCTTCCCTTTCTTTGCAGGATAAATACCATTCCTTGAGAACTGATCTTTGAGTGGCCTGATCTTTGGGAGGATTATCTTCTCTCAAAGACTGTTCATGAGACAGCTCCACTTGTCTTCCCCTGATGGCTGGGAGTCCTGGTGACTTGGAGTGGGAGCTGACATTTAACATGTAGTATAGATCTCCAGCAGGGAATTTGAAGGCTGCTGTGAGGCGCTGTCTTGCCTTAGGTGGGGAATGTGCTTCTTTGCACGTTGTCCCCACAAAGAGTTCTTACCTGGATGTACCTTATCTTTTGGAGGGGTTCCTACATGTGCTGGGACCAAGGTGAGGTTTGTGGAGCTGACTCTGTGCTCTGGTCCTGGGCTTCTGACTTCCTTACAAAGAGAAATGTGGGGATTTTATATGCAGTTGTGCAGCCTCTCCCTAATTTTCGGGTGCCTGGAGTCAGCACTCTGATCCGCTTTCTCTCGTCTCTGGAGTCTGTCTGCTCATCTTGTGGTCTTGAGATGAGAGCGCCTGATAGCCATTTCAGTGTCTCTGTGATTGACTGGAAGTCACAGTGGATAAATCTTTCATGATTGGAAACCACTTAAGCCACGAGGTGGTTGCTGATCGCTGGTTATTAGTGGAGAGGTTCTACCAAACAATCAGAGAAAATTGAGTGGCGGAACATATAATTTATGACTTCATCCCAGCACTGTGGGGGCAAGTCAGTGAGAATCGAGACACTGGAAGAATTATGTTTGACAGATATTTTAAAGAATGACTCCAGTTACTGTCATTTATTGCTGGAATGCATGGACAGATCCCGAGTCAAAGCCCTCTTAGGGACAGTGCCAAAACCAGATTTGAAAGAGTGTGCAAGAAATGAAAATGCAGTATGTGGCCAAGGGCTTGAATTTTCTGACAATGGGCAAAAAAGAATGTTTTAAGTTTTGGTTGTGTTTTGTTGTTTAGTTTTTTTTCCCAGGCCTTTTCCTTTGATACTAATGTGTACAGATCCTACTTAGTGTTTGTTGGAGCCCTTGCCTGAAGGGGTTTTGTTGGAGCTTGTAAAATGATCAGTACCTCTGGTGCACTAATGGCATCATCAGTGTACAGAGCAAACCAGTTAGAGGTTTATGGAATATTCTGGAAATTTATTCTTTCATTTAATGGGTCCTTATAAGAAACACCAGTAAAATGATCTCTAGGGTATCTTAATTTTTGCTTAGCAGTGGTATACGGCACAGGAGGATTTTGTTGCCCTTTGCTGGGGTCTATATTAGCAATACTTGGGCAGAAGTCTCATTGCTGTTGAGTGCTGTTGCATCTTCCTCCATGTGCATGTGACAGGAAACTACAGTGAACTCTGAAGGAGGAAGAATTCTAGACAAACATTCTCTCTTTACATATTTTGCAGTGGTAAGACCTCTGAAAGTGTTAATCCTTGTTGTCACAATTTGGCACTCTCTAGTTCCCAGCAGGGTTTCTCACCTAATCCCTGTCTGGAAGGTTCTGCCTTATCTTACGTTAATTTCTGATATTCCCCGTGGCTTGACAGCGTTGGAGGGTTTGTGTTCAGCTTAAAGCGTGTCGCAAGCCTTGGGTTAAACCATCAGGGAAGTGATGATGAAGTTCCTGTAAGTGTTCCTGGAGCGCTCGTATGTGCTGTTAACCTCTTCCAGCTGTCCGCAGAAGCTTCATGCAGTGAGCTGTGTCAGTGTTATTCTCTCATGCCCCTGCAGAAATCATTTGAGATACCTGGTTTCAGATGGAGGATTTTCTTCCTGCGAGTAGCTCGCTTTGAGGGGAAAGCAGCAGATGTTCTCCTTTAGCCTGTAAGTGACAGCCACAGAATCAAACATCTGCCTTTCCGCTGGAATTGTCCCCAGATGCCACCATGCTTGAAAGCCTGTCGGAAACTTTGAGCCAGATCAGCCTGTGTTTGGTGCGGTGCTGGAATTGGGGGCAGCTGCCATCAACATGGCTCTTCAGTGAAGGTGGCCAGGGACCCACCAGCATCACTCCATCCTCTGCTGAGCACCCAAGTGGCATGATATGAGGATATCGCTGCTTCCCATGTGAAGTGGCTTGTTCATGGCAGTGCAGCCAACCCGTGTGGATACCTCAGTGTTAGACCTAAATCAGCAGTGCTGTGACTGCTGCCTCCGGACATGTGCTGGGGTTTGGTAGGTTTGCCCACCAAACATGTACATGAAAAATCGCTCTCATGATGTGTTGGTGAGGATTGTCTCAAAGTGGTGTTCCTCTTCTCTCTGTGTAAATGCATGAAAATATTAGGGAAAAAGAAAGAATCCCAGACTTTAACCTTTCAAACTGTAGTGTTTCCCCTGTTGTTTACCCTTTTGACCAGCAAGAGTCCGTTCTCTGAGTACAAGGATGTGAAGCTGTAGGCGGAGACTAGAGCTCTATGTACGGGAGATTGCAAATGCATCCTGATGTGGACTCAGTCAGTCTGAGTGAGTCTGCTGGTTTTATTCTCAGGTTTTGTAATACAAATTCTCAGGAGCTAAAGTTGCAGCCGAATGTGTGCTACAGAGCTAAGGGGAGGGAGAGGGAAGAAACCTTCCAGCTAATAAAACAATTTTTAATTACCTTTAGGGGGGTTTAGGTTTGTGAAAGCATTTCAAAACAAACTTTTCAAAGCAGTTGTCTTTATTTTAAACTTTCCAGGCTTAATCTGCAGAGAGACCCAGCTTTGCTTGATCTGTGCTTCATTTTGTTCCATCACAGTGGAGGTGTCACTGCTGGCGATACAGCTCCAGATGCTTGTTCTGCCCTACCTGTGAGCTCAGTACTAGACCTCAGCCTTTAACTTGGATATAGTCTGCTTCTTGTCTTACAAGTAATCCCCAAACTGTCTGCGTTGGCCCTGCCATGCCTAGGTGAGGATCTGCCTGGGGTTTAGGGAATGTCTGTGCTGTCTGAGGAGAAACATTGAGACAGGGAACTGGCAGTCACATGCTGTAGCGGGGGGAGTGTGTAAACTTAGTCTAAAGATAATTTATGGTTTCTAAAGCTGCTGCTGAGCAAAACTTTCCAAGGCTGGCTTCTGACCTAGCTATCATCAGTGCTAAAACTGAGAACAGTCATCTTAAAGTAGCATTTTCAGTTGCGTTGAGGGGAAGGAGGAAAATAGGCTACCTTCCTCCATAAACATTTCGTCTGCTGTAGCTCTGTAGCACATGTGCAGCCTCCTTCTTTCGGACTGGGATCAAGGGGTAGCTCCTCTGTTACCTGGACCTAGGCTGGTTTAAACTTGTCTCACCCCTTAAGAGTGGTTTAACCTTGGTTTAGTGTATTGCAGGTTTTGACTGGGTTCATTGGAACAGCAGATGTGCTGTCAGGGTTATATTCGAGTCCTTCTCTGCTGTCTCGCTCCCTCCCCGCGCTGCCGCAGTAGCGCGCCGGCACCGGGAGGGAGAACTTTGGGTCACGCTGGGTTGAGCTGTTGGCAGCGGCGCCCGTGTGTTGGCAGGAGCCTTTCCAGTGCGATGCTGGAGAGCAGAGGGAGATTTCTCCTTGTTTTTGCAAATTAGCAAATGAAACCCTAAATAAGTTGCTAAACTCAGTTTCCTTCTGTTGGGTTAAAAGGAGTGGTGTGCTTGGAAAGCTTCAAAGTCGTAATTGGCCTGAGCGTGTTAAAAACACCTTCTTTCCACCCCAGGCGCTGCCTGTATCTTTCCAATACGTTTGGCTCACTCACTGGCAAACCATTTTTATAACACTTGAGAAACTGTATAGCTTCAGAAAACCAGGATGTGTGCCCTGTGTTATATTTTGGATTTGCTTTCCAAGTATTCTTTGGGGTTGCTAAAAAAGAATACCCAGCCCCTTCCTGGGTAGTGTGTTTGGTGGTGGCACTTGGGTGCCTGTTCATTGAATGACTGATAGGTTGGGTTAAGGACAGTGGGGTTTTGAATGCAGATACCAAGACAGTCCTCAGCTCTCTCCTCTTCCTGCATCCCTTGGGGTCACCTCCAAAAACACCCCGACCTTCATGGAAATGCTATGCAAATGGAGGGCAGGGAGGGGATGGAGATGCCTGTGGAGCAGAGGGATGGTGTCGGAGAGGCACAGCCCTACCCCTGGCTCAGCCTTCTGCATCCCAGAGGTGGTTGTGGAAAGCATGAGGAGAACAAAATGCTGAGGGCATGGCAGGAGGATGTTAGGCACTGCCAGACATCCCTGCTCCAAATTATGCACAGCCTGAAGGGACATGGGAAACAGAGGACACAAAGAGGGAAGGAGGCACAGGGATTGGGGATCTGGGTGTTTCTGTGTGTCAGGACACATGGAAACCTCCCAGTGAATTTGCACCTGTATTTCCATGGCACATCTCTGTTCAGTCAGATCTCACCCCCCTAACAAGAGCACATCCCAAGTTTAGGCACATACTGAAACATCTCCACACCACAGTACAGGCTTGGCTTCAGGAACATGCATTGTCTCCAGGCATGGCAGCAACTTTTTCCCCCAGGTTCTCCATGCAGAGACCCTGGGAATTAAACTCCTGGTTCCAACAGACCCAGGGCTCCACGCTGGAGCCCCGCATGACTCCCTACCTGAAACCAGACACTGTGAGGGGCAGACAAAGGTGGGAAAGGGACGTGGGATGCAGCCAAGAGCTCAGCTCTACACTTTGATCCCACTGGGGAAGCTGCTCAGCCGAAACACCCATCCTACAGCCCTGGAGATTAATGATCCTGGTTCCTCTACATTCAATTACACCTCAGTCAGGACAGGCAGAGCCCAGAAGAGTTTAGGCTGTCTTGGGAAGTGCTGAAATTTGCTCTGTGAAAACAACCCAGACCGCCTTATAGCACACATGTGCTCATGACACAACAGCATCACTCCTACCCTGTAGTTAGCATTGGTTCCACTGCGCCAGAGCCCACATGTACCACCACAGCCTATGGTTTGGGCACAGTGACTCCAGTTTGAGCTGTGTCAGTTCACCCCTGGCTCTTAAGGCTGCTTTGTCCCAAAGGGTTTTGCTCTCAGATAGCAGATCCGTGCGGAGTTTGCCCTGGGAGCCAAGGCTGCAGGATGGTAACTGCTGTCAACACATTGCTTTAAAGCACCATGACAGATCCCAGAGTTTCAGGCCCACGCCAAATAGCTGTTGGCCACATTTGCAACTAGCTGAGACGAACAGAGGAACTTGTTACGAGAGGAAGAGGAGGATAAACAGGTACGTCCAGAATTACTTGCTGAGATTGAGCAGGGGCACTTCAGGCATAACTAATCCTTGAGAGCCACGGAGCAGGAACAGGCTGCAGGAGCTAATGTCTTTGAGATAGGTTAAACCAGTGACATTGCCCACCATCAGCATTGTGTTCCTTGCCTTGAAATTGCTGACACTTACAGGTTTGATGGTAACTAGACTGCATAGGGGCACCTTTGCTTTCACATCAGATCTGCTGACATGAACAAGAGTCGATTCAGATGGGCATCCAAACATTAAAGTCCTTCCCTATTTCCATAAAATGATTGGCAGGATGCCTACTGCTAGCGGCTGGTAGTGCTGCTGATAAATGGCATCTTGATAAAAACTTTGGGCTGTTTTAAGAGAGAGGAGAAAAAAAAAAGGCATACTCCTATTGTAATTCCCTCAGCTTCTGACAGATGAGATGTCTCATCTCGAAAAATTAGATCCTGGTATCTTTGCTGTCTGTAGATAGAGAAGACAGGATCCAGAGGCTGGGATGGGAGCATGATGTGTCCTGCGCTTCCACTCCCCTCCCGCGTAGTCCCTGCAGTGGCACAACTCTCTCTTTCCTTGGCACTGAAAACATACACCTGGGTACTCAGCAGAAAGTACCTAAAATATGGTAAAGGTTATCCCTAGGAAAAGAAAAAGGGGTTTTCCTTTCCTGGTCTTGAACCGCTGAAGCTTTCCAAGGAGTCCTGCAGGTAAAATCAGCAGGAGCAGCTGAAATCCAGGGTCATTTCTGAGACAGAGACCCGACCCATGGAACCAACCCCATCTGCAACTTAAATGTTAACAAATGCATAATTCTTAGGGAGGAAAAAAGGAACTTCACAGATCACTTGCTGCTGATTCCCAGCTAATTCATCAGTAGATCAATGCGAGTAAAAGAGAGGGGGGAAAAAAAGCTCATTTTAAGCCCTAATAATAGTATTATTCAGTTTTTGTAGTTTTTATAAGCACTTAATTCTAGGTATTTTTCTTAAGGTTTAAAAATGGCTTTTAAAATGAATCTGAATGTTATAATGAGAACTTTTTACCCCCTGAGATCAACTGTCTCTTTCCCTCATACCATTACATTTCAAGTCATGCAAAACCCCATGAGCTGAGAGGCCCTGCTAGGCTCTCTGGCACTCTACACACATTGTGGACCCAAATCTCACCTAAAAACAGATGCAGAGCAGGTAACACCTATTGCCATTTATCACTATTTATTACACCCTCCGGTGTATGAGGAATGAAGCTGCACAGGACAATGGAGAAAGCTCCTCCTGCTCCACTGCTGGGGATCAGCCAAGCAATGGCACATCAGCCCTCACCCACCATAGCCTTTGCAGGACACCCACAATGACACAGCGAAGAGCAAGAGCTCAATAAAGACTGAAGATTTCCGGAGGATATCCCATTCTCCTGGAATTTGCTTTAAAATTCCTTATATAGTTTTGAAAATCTCAGCAACAATAAATGGAGATTGACAGAGCTCACT
The DNA here is from genome assembly GCA_039877255.1 of Loriculus beryllinus. NCBI lineage: Eukaryota > Metazoa > Chordata > Aves > Psittaciformes > Psittacidae > Loriculus > Loriculus beryllinus. The sequence goes on along the minus strand of JBCJKH010011754.1, from coordinate 1,052 downwards.
GCCTCCATGATATCACTGACTTCATTTTCTTACATAAAAGTCATCTAATCACTCGTGACGCACCAAAGGATAACACAAAAGGTCCACAAACATTCCCAAACAACCACGGATAAGGACAACACAGTAAAGCCTCAAAGAATCAGTTTGTTGCTGCTCAGAACAACCTGGGTGCCTACAGATGGTAAAGAACCAGCAGCAGAGCTCACTTCAACCACGCTGTGATTTATGGAGATGCTGCTCTCCCCTTCTCCTTCCTGCCTCAGTGCTGCCTCCAGATGTGCTGCCAGCTGTGCGACACCAGCACTGAGACCGAACTGAGACATTTGACTGCCAAGCAAGCAGTTCTGCACTCTTCCCAGCAGTGGTGCCAGAGCCCAACCTTGGTCTGCACTCAACAAACCAGTGCCTGGTACCTGGCACTGCCCACGCTGGCAGAGCAGCACCAGTTGGTAACCAGAGCTCAGAGACACACATCTTCAGGAAGACACCATGATACAGGTACTGAGTGCCTCCAGAACCAAGGCATGGCCAATCAGACCAACCAGAGTCTCCAGGCTGCTCAAGGAGAGCGTTAACACAGTCTCCATCCATTT
>JBCJKH010011750.1:0-17919 GCA_039877255.1 Loriculus beryllinus | reverse complement strand
CAGACTTATTAGTTCTGCCATGTTGATGCAGCTATGCTACTTCCTGTTCCACAGCGAGGACGTTTGGAGACATCTGACCGGGTTTCAGGATCATCCTCCAAACCTTCTTCTTCACCAAGAAGTATTTTACCTAGGAAATAATGTAAGAAAAACCTTAAGTATTCCAAAAATATAGTCACCTTGAAATGCTGAACAGTTTAAGTCAGTTAGATGTGATTATTACCTAAAATTATTCAAATAATTTTTCAAATCTATGACAGGCAACTGATGGAAAAGAAAAAGGAATTAAAAAAAGTGAATATCCAGTCCCTCACCATCTGATTAGGATAAAAACAGACAGCAGTGACAAAGAAATACAGTTATGTAGGTTTATTTAACAGTGTAACCATTCAGGATTTATGACCTTACTCATTCTAGTTTATTTTTGTTGACTATGTTTAAGATACTATTAACTTAATCAAGTATGTCCCATTACTAAGGGCTGGATACCTGGCAACTGGATGTCTGCCCTCAATTCAAAAGGGCATTAAAGCACTACAAGTAATAGAATACATAACCTCTTCCTCCTTCAGGCTATGAATATTATCAAAGGCTACTTGCAGTCTGGGGCTTGGAACTCCAATAACAGAATGGAAAATGCCCAGGGGGAAGAGCAGCACAGACTAGAAGCACAGGACAGCATAACTGGGACAGGGTGATGAACTATGGACAACAGCCAGGGACGAACAAGGCAAAAATCTTCAGAAAGTATTTTGCCACAGGAAAAATGAGAACCACTTATAACCTAACACAGTCATCACAGAATTCTCTTACAGAATAGTACCCATATTTTAAATAGAGGCAGTGGAAAGAGAAAGATACCTGCAGATGCACACTGCCTGGGAGCAACCAAGGACACAACTGCACTGAAAGGTCTGTAACGGGACACGATGCAGAGTGCAGAGAGAGCTACTGAGCCCATCCCTCTGGCTCTCACATGTCACTTGCTGAGACATTACAATTCATAACAACCACTTTGAGTTATGCCTGTTTTGCCATTTACAATGAGCTTCATTGGTAGTCTGAGACTCACCATGCAAAATGTTAATATTTTGATAACTCTAGGTGAATTGTTTTGCATCTAATTTAAGCTACCAGGAGATAAAAAGCATTAACGTATTTTTCTATTCATTTCTCTATCACAACTGTTTTCATACATAGCAGTAACACTGTAGAATTGTCTTGCTCCATAAAGTATCTTTTACATTATTCAAACCTGTAAGGTATAAAAGTAACCTCGACATTACCATGTATGCTCTACACAAAATAACAGCAATTGAGAACTACAAACTCCTATGAAAGAATGAGTAAAATACTGCTTAGAGTTCCCAACAAAAAGCATTTTTCACTATTCTCTCACATTTACATCCATCTCACTGAAACAAACCAGGATATTCTTCTGCTTTCCACAGCTGATAACCTTTAAGTGGAAGACGAAAGACTCTAAAAAACACTTATTAGGCACATTAGGCTTTGCATGTTCATGAGTATATAAGCAAGCTGCATGATATTCCCCACTATTTGGGAAAAAAAAAAAAACAACAGCAAAACCCAACAGTTAAGACGCAGAACACGGGTTTTCATTTCAAAATGACTTTACAGCCATTTTTGCAAGTAATTTTCTGCAGCTGAAACATAAACCAGCATAGGTCAGTTGCTCAAAACTAAAGTTGGTCTGAAGCAGTAAGTCTGAAAAGACATGGAATATCCGAGTTCTTAGGTTAGGGTCACAGATTTCTGTAGATAAGCCTCACTTTACACACATACACACAAAGGCGTGTTACAGCTAGAGAAGCTTCATCCACAGCCAACAGCAGAAGCCTGCTACTCTATACACAGTAGTCTACAACACAGCATCAAATAGGAACTGGGAATAAGCTTGATTTTCCCCTGCTTTCCACAACACAGAGCAGCAGGAAATGAATAATTCATAACTTGAAATTCAAACCGTACAAAGCATAAGATTGTGAACATATTTTTTCAAACTCGTTTATGCCATTATTTTAGACCACAAAATCTTCATACAATGATCCTGAGAGGAAAGAAGCTAATAACTCATATTTTCCAACTGAATGAAGAAAAGGTTAATGCTTCAACATGTACTTTAATCGAATTTGCATTATTTATAGCACTTCAAAGTTACACTGAAGACTACTAATGATTCAGAACACCAAAATGATGATTTACAATTTTTCATTTCAAAGCTTTATGCGCCATTACGCGATCTGCTGCATTCTGTCTCACCTTTGGATGCTGCAGCAATATCTACTTTCAAAACACTCTTTCCTTCACACTATTGTTTCTAACCTAGAAATTATCACTGCATTCATAAGCACCATTTCATTGAGCTGTAACCACTATTTCACATTTTGGTATGTTCTTTAAGCATTAGGAGATTCTTTGCAAAGATAGCAGGAGGTATTTGGAAAGAGTGTAAGCTAATTGCTGTAATGGGCCTTAAAGTTTGTGTATTCTCATTTAGTCTTATTTTAACTCCAAATTAATCTTTTCAGCGTTGCACGTCTCCTTACTATACTTGCAATAACTGCACGATATACATAGTTCTACTGCAGTAGCAAAATTTTGCTCACATAAAACAGGCAATGAAACTGTTATACAGCTGTATCTAGAGCGATTCTAGTACTGATATGACTGGTTTTAAGCAAAGTGTAAATGTATACCTAGATATTCAATACTTTCATACATGAAATGGGAAAAGAATCCTTCAGAACAATTACTTAAAATCCTGCAAAATTAATTACCTATTGAAAGAAATGAAAATATCCACAGTAAGACACAGAGTATAGAATTAGAGTGAACAGCAGAAGAAAAGAGCATCATATCAAAGCATGCAAACATACACATGCATTAAAGAATTAAAAAAACCCAGGCCTAACCAAACCAGGAAGGTTAACTATTTTGTGAGTTACATTAAATGTTAAGTATTACTATCAAAAGGAAGAATGCCCTGTTCAGAGGTTATTTTTAGATGTGCTCTTTAGAAGTGAAAATTGCATCAATATTCATCACCAGAATTTTGCCAGTGAATTACAGAAAAAAAAACCCCAAAAAAACAAATGATCGTACTGCTTTGAATAATTTTAGAACATCTTGATTGCCACATCAGAAATCACATGAGGAAAATTTACACTGATTTAGGCTCAGTTGATAACACAAAGGCAACTGTGATTGACGACCAAAGCAAGACAATGAAGTGGGGACGAGCAGAAAACAAACCCAAAAAAAAACCCCCCAAAAAAATCAGAAAGGAATGCAATTAAAGATTTGGTTTTGAAAATAATCACCTTTAGGCTTTCTTGCAAGAACAGGGCTGCATGAAGACCCCCCTCCAGCTGCAAATCACAGAAAGTAACACATCAGGGCAAAGACAGAGCTGCTGAAATCATGAAGGAATTGTAATAGCCACGAATGGGAAAGAAAAAACAAAAACAAAACCAAACCCCAAAGCCAGGAAGAAACAGCAAACTTGCTGCTTTTGAAGTCCAAGTTTTTGAGATCATTCACCATCAAATGACTTCTTATTTTCCTATGCCACTTGTGCAAATTTCTCTTTTTAAAAAATATGCTTTAAATTCCACTCCTATGATTGCTTTTGGCTAATGAATTACCTTCTAATAGCAGCAATGTTAGAATGATCTGTTAAGTCAGTACAGGAGTCCTTACAGAAATCCAGTCAGAGACTGAGTCTTTTGAAAGAGGTCAGTAGCAATTAAGAGAAAATTTTAATAACATGCATTTGACAGACAAGAACACTGACAGCTGATTTTAGCAGTTACAGGTAAACTTAAGTCATGCTTTAATTTCATGCTGGTTTGGTATTCAGCAAGAAGCTCTCAGTTAATATAAATTCTGATTAGATCAGCTTTTTATGAATCACAGTTGTCAGCTGCTTGGTGAGAACAACAGCAATTTTGTGAGGAAAAAAATTAAATCTGTCACCACAGTTAACTTGTTCTGTTTAACCAAAAAACCCCATCAACATGAACAGTACAAAACACTCTGGAGTTTGTCTTAACTCAATGGATGTATACCCACTTAGAGGAAGGATGGAAAGAAACTAACTGTACCCGTGCGGTGAAGGGTGAGGGAAGAGTCATGCATAACTTTACACATTTCATTTTATCCTTCATACTTTTGGCTAACACTGATAAATAGAGCTGGTGGTGTTTGTTTATCTCCTTTTACCTGAATTACCAGAAAATATATCTTACCTATAAGTTCCACTATGCTTCCACTGCGGCTCCTGCTGGCACATTCATCTTTGGATACACTGACCTGTGCAATGCCCCCTGAAGCAGTCAGGACATGAAGGAGTTCAGGTGGTGGTGTTCTAAAGAGTTGTTGTAATAATTCTAAAGCTCCAGTCACAACATTATGGTCCTGATGCTGGGTGTAATGGAGAGTCAGTTCATAAACCTAAAAGCCAATGAAGTATTGGAGTTAAGGCTCTATGAAGACAACAAATTACGTTTCCTCTCACATACCACATTAAATTTTAGTGGTGCATTAAAAATGACTGATGTTTCTTCTATCTAATCTTGACCACACCCTTCCAAGGAGGAAATGTAAATTAATTGTAGCCATTTAACTGCCTTTTTGGTAGAAGCCTATTGTTTGTTTATTTTTATAGAAGGAGGAATTGTATCAAAGAACACCATAATGATTATGAAGTTCTTTAGATACTTTGGGAGCACCTAACAAGCACTGCTGCATTTTCTCTTGGATTTCTGGTCTTTATTCATCAGTAATTCCAGTCTCTAGACCAACTACCACTTACCAAGATGAACAGGAATTTGAGAAAGTAATTCAGAATTCATCAAACTAGTGCTGAAGATCTATTTCTCTTCCTTCCAATAAGCAGTCTTCAGATTAGGATTATTATTCATATTTTACCTGTATGAGTTGCTCTGGCGAAGGTGAAATCTCAGTTTCTTTTCTTGTTACACCAAAGCTGCCTTTCAGGCTGGTATCCTTTACTTGTTGTTGCAACAAAGGTATGAGATACCTTAGTGTAAGTAGAACACCCAGGATTAAAAGAGTAGGATGATCATCTTCTACAGGAACCAACAAGCCTGGGGGCAGAAAGTAGGTGAATGACTTACTGACAGTGGTTAGTTTCAATACAAATGTTATTTCACATGGTCCATAATAGCTTTTTAAAAGTAAACAAAAAAATCCAAGTACCTAGAAGCAACTTAAGAATGTTTTCTCAATTCAGAAACATTTGAAAATATGCATTATTTAATATTCCTGACAATCACTTAGGCAATGTGGGAGAATGTTCAGAGGACCCTGTCTCACCTTCCTTGTTAGCTACCTCTTTCACTCAATAAAAACACACAGAAGAATTCTTATTCACAGTACCTGATGCTGCCTCAAAATGATCAAGGCTGTCTTGCTCCCCTTCTCACCTGCTTCCTCTCTTCATTTGGCAGTTTAATTAAGGCCCTCACATACACACTACTATCCTAATGAATGACATTCACACTTTTGCCTCCTCCCTCAAATACTGGGACCCTTTTTCCATATATCTACCTGCTAATCAGAGTCAAACCTTAAACATATTAAGAACAAACATGCTATGTAAGAAAACACAACCTTATATTAAAAAAACAAAACCCCAGAATCTATTAATGGAGTTCCTATTAGTGCTCCTGTCTGAATTCAGTACTATCGCCAGGACATTATAAAACATCACCTTAGAGGCAGCTAAGAACAATGTGTGCACAAAATCCTACCATTTTCAAGTCACACAGAGGAAAGTCACTATGGAGCACCTGAATTTTTCACATTCTTAGAAAAAGCAAGGCTAACACAATCATGTTTTATCATCTGTTGCCCTTCCTTACCTCTCCTTTTGCAATACAGTCTACATAGTAAAGAACCCTTCAAGAGTTAACAAAACAGGAGAAAAAAGTTTCCACTCCAACACAGGCATGGGCTGCAAAACACCCCAAAGACAATGCAAGCTTCCCAGACGAAGAATTATAGAAGTAATAACTGACACAAAGTTGCATGTTTTTAAATTAAAGTTCAAATTTAAAACAAACAAAAAAAAAGATTAAAAAAAGTAATAAAAATCAATTTCTGGTCTAAGTTAGGTTTTCAACAAAGAATCTACATGGTGGTACCTCTAAAAAAAGGCTACAAGGTATGTGCTTATTGCCCAGAGAATAGAAGTCACACTGTCCACCTCAAGACCTGCTACCCTAACAACCAAGCTGCTGAACAACACTAGCATTCACAGCTTCCTGAGCAAGCCCTTCCAGCATCCCTCAACCTCCTCATTTTCCAGCAGGCTACTTGCTTCCCTAGCTTTGTCTGCTTCTTTTCAACACTACTGAATTAGCATTGCAGCACACGGATATAAATAGCTTTAGTCATATCTTCATTTAACTTAACACAAACCAGAGAAAGCATTGGCAGTGTAATTGGTACCCTCGCTTTGCCTGAAAACCTCTCACATATGAAAAGTACCTTCCATGGAAAAAAATTCATGTTACTTACAACTAAAGCAATATCTTTTTTCCTGAATCTTACCTAGAAGTACATGCAGTAACCAGGCATAAAAATACTGTGTTCTTCGTGAATGCTGACAGATGCTTACTGTTGATCCTGCCGCTGTTCGACGGATAGTAGGGGAACTGGATTTAAGATTAGCTATGAAAGCCTTCAATAAGGCCTAAAAACAAAGATGCATTGAGTTTTCATGAGAAAGACAGAAGTGAATTAAGTCAGCAAATGTATTCTTCATTGGCTCAAAGCATTACTTAATGTACATCAAGTAAGAGCAACTTTGGCTCAGTTCAGACTTGCAGCATTAACATTGCCTTCTGTAACATCTGACTGATAATGCTGGTAGCTTACTGTGCTTTGAGACAAAACAGGGAGCACTAATAGGTTGAAGAAAGATACCTTAATCTCATTGTCATTTGCAAAGTTGCCAAATGCTGCCATGATTTTTGGTATTGCTGCAGCCAGTGTCTCTTGTACCGACTCCTCGGGTCTCTTACTTATTCGTGTTAGACAGGGCAAAAGGTTCACTAGGTACGGCCTAAGCAAGGCAAAGGAGAAAAACTAGTCTGAGATCAGAAACGCTGTACCCATTTAAACATTTTAACATTTTTAACTCATACTCAAATTCTGTGATATTACCAAATGTTAGAACATGTACCTGTTAGCTGCAAAGAATATAGGAGAAAAAACCCAACACAATAGTCTTCTAAATACAATTTGCAGACATTAAGGCAGAACTAAATAATACTCTGAAAAAAATACAAGTCGTCTTCACAAGTTTTTTCCTCTCTTCCCCCAGAATCATGTACAACACCACTAAAACTCTGCTGAAAGAAAATCAGCTAATGAAATACAGCAAAATCGGAGAGAAGAACGCGACAGGAATTCTTCCAATCTACCAATTATACATTTAAAACTTAGAACAGTAACGTCTTGTTACTGTGTTTACCTGCACTTTTGAGGACGAACTAGATGGGCAAGCTCAGCAAATCTCCATAGTGCAGCACGTAGACTTCTGGAAGCACCATTCTAGACAGAGTAGGGAATTGTTACATTTCATCAAGCAAAACCATTTCCTAAAGAATACCTATAATATACAATAGTACACAGTTTTATACAATTTACTTAAAAAGATAAAAATGTAAGGTGTCTGGAAGCCATACTTTTCCTTTAGCCTAAAGGAAGGCAAGTCAGCTCTATGACTGGCTTCTTTTTTCTAGCTGGTATTAGGAATTTTCCAAGTGACCCAAAATGTGTAATAAGGACATGAAGAAAGAAAAGGAAATGTCTGAAATCTCCACTCTGCTGAAATCAGCTTAAAATACCACAGAGACAAACATCAACCAACAAAGAAAAACTGATGATATCAGAGTCTAAAAATCACCCGAACACTTGCAGAGATCTAAATGCAGCACCAAATTGACAGCAGTGGAGATATGCAAATAAACAACACTCAGCTCCTGAGCACACCAAAGAATCCCACATATTGACCTGTATCTTTTCGTAATGGCTTGTACTCTCAAGTTTAGTATGTGCTTGTCTGTACTGACAGCTTCAGTCAGGTACTCAACCTGACTTAAACTCAATACCTTCAGACCTAATGAGTAAGAATATAGCACAGCTCTTTCGTATTGCTGGAAGTACATAAACCATGGAAGTCAAGAGATGCCTGTGAGAAACTGAACACCTAATGGAGTTGGAACCTAACCAAAATGCCTCTCAAATCAAGTTCCTCTGAATAGCTGAGAAACTTAGGAACTGTCATTTCTTTCTTATTTCCTTTAGCTGGTATATCAAAGGCTCACGGCCTTCTCAGCATGACGAGCAAAATCTTTCATCTGAATTACAAAATGTGCATTTTTCAGGTTAACAGCCAAACAACAGATTTTGGCACAGCTCCTAAAGTGATCCAAGTGATGCACAAACAAGATTCAGTCTGCTGGGTGCTTCTGTTATGCCTGCTACTTCTCCTGCCTCTGACATGAGCCTGAGAGCAACAGATGAAGCACATGCCACCCAAACAACCAAACATTTCCTCCTGTACCTGGTAATGGCACGCAGAAACTTTAGAGCAAGTTTTGTGTACCTTGGTTGTTTTTTAATTAGCTAGATGTCTGTTCCTATAACCTCAGAAATCTTGCATAACACTGAGGTAAAACAATACAGTAAATATAATCGTACAGTGCCTACAAGTAGTCCACATCTAACAGAAGAAAAGCTATCCCATTGATTTCGTTATTTGATTTTCTAGAGTTCTCTCATTCCCAAAGAAATACATACAAAAAGCAACAGCATTACTGTCTGACAACACACATAATTTCTCTTTATACAAGCCTTGCTATACGTTTAAGGATGCAAGAGACATGATTTCAGTGATACTGTCCTGAACACAGCACTTTTGTAGTCATATACGTCAAAAAGGCTGTTACTAAAATTCTTCCCATGGACAAAACTAAATCGTGACTTTAGATGCAAAAAGCCATGCTCCAGTGTTTTTATCTATGCTTCTTAGAAGAGCTGTAAGGACACATCACACATTCACAAAGTAGTTAAAACTTGTATCAGGTCACTTCAGGTCTTGATCAAACGATTCCTCCGAGAAGTTATGTCAAATTAAGACCGTCACTGTCCTCTACCTACTTTTCACCACCTTTTAGCTTTAAGTTATTCATTCCAGCTCAGTCAGTGGAGCAAACATCATGAATCTGCCTTATTCTTTTGACTGCAGAATCATGAAGGTTAACTCAGACTGCTGCTCACACCAAATGCTCACACATTTTCTGCCAGATAAGCTTTCAGGAGTGGTTAAATCTAAACAATGAGGCCAATAGCGAGGAACTGGGTAAATTAATAAACAGTCACAAATCCTTCCAAAGTGAAGCTCTGACCTTGATCTTAAAAGACGTACATGATTTATTCACACACTCCAATATACTAAACCACCTACTAAATGCCATACTTTAGAAGGACAGGAAAGAAACTCACCTTTTTAATCTCTTTATACAGTTCTAATTGTAACCTAGGAAGATTGGAATCCATCAAAGCCTACAATAAAATGCATTGAGAACATACTGTTATCAGAGGGAAGGCACTTTACAGGAACAATGTTACACTTGCAATAAAATAACTTCCAGAAAAAAAAAAACAAAACCAAAAACAAAACAACAAAAAAGTACAGAACCATCTAACTGTCCCTATATTTTCTGGATGTATAAGCAGACAAGTGCTAAATATTTAACAGAGACGCCTTTATCTTTCACGCACAAAAAAAAGAAACAGACAAATTGCACAAACTCTGTTATTTGCAGTTAATATTAACTGCTTTACCCATTCTACCTAAAAAAGGCCATATGGGATCAGACTACAAGCAGGGCGAACCTAATGCGCTTTCTGGCAGTCTCCAGGAACAGATACTCATGAATAGAATATTAAAACACAAAAATAGTACTCACAAACAGCAAGAGGTATTCCCTGCTATACATCCCCACCATCAAGTAGCCTCCTACTACTCCTCAAACTGAGCCTGTATTTGTACTGTTACCTTTAACAGTCCTTGAAAAACCCTTCTTTCTTGAATCAGCCTATTTTCTGCCTCCATGTACTACCACAGGGTGTTCTGGACACCAGAAGTATTGCATCCCAAGATTTAATCAAGCATACTGCCAGAGAGCATACACTGTAGTTTGAACCTGCAGTCTGGCTAAGACATAGGGTTTGTGAAATAAAAGTAAGTGCTGAAAAGTAGTAATTTTCTGTTCACTTCAACTCAATAATTCTCCCTCCATCTTTAAAGCAGGAGAGAAGATAAAAAGTATGGAAATAGTTCTGCTACATGTAATCCTTCCTTACGGAGTCTTCTGTATGCTATGATTACTCTCTCTCTTCCATATTCTTCCTAATACATACTACTATTTATGAACATCAGCACTTCCTAAGAAAAAAAAGGAGAGCTTCACACAACGTGCAAGTACCTCACTGGGGATTAATACAGTGCTATCGTGTTCAGTATTTCATTCTTTATTCCTTGCCCAATATTTTTTTAATTTTTCATCTGCATTCTTGACCACCAGCCATTAAGATCACACCTACACCGCCTTACTCATAATGACTACAGAATCTTACGTGGTGCATACTGACGTAGAGGCTACAGCTGTTTCAGCATGGACAGTAAAGTGCCTGTGGCTCCTCCAGACCATAGTTCCCCTAGCCTAAAACTGTATTCCCCTCAGTTATACCAATTATAATAAAGTATTACCATCCCCAGAAAAATCTTACCTGTTTTAGAGTTTTACATTGCCACAAGCACCCCTACTATTAAGTGCAAGTGCTGAGATGACAGTAGGTAATTCTCACTTCACAGAACTTGGTGACTGCACTTGTACGCAAGTATACCAAGCAACACAAAAAGGCTCAAGCTACTTTTTGACTTCAAGGGTAAGCTGTCCTTATAACACACCCAACTGGAACAACTCTTTTTACTAGTGTATACCTATATTTTTAGCAGGTTAGAATCTAAAAAGACTATGCTTGTAATGTTTTCCAACTGGAATGACAACTCTAAATTACTACAAATAATAAAACCCAATTACGGAGACCAACTGTACTCCAACCTGTGTGAACAGTCCCACCCATATCATTATCACATAGAATACTACAATACTACACCTCAGCTTGTCTCAGACAAGACAGTCTGGGTAACACCTTAACTGCAGAAACCTGGTTAATTCCCAATTTGGCATTTTTTCTTTTAAAAGCTATTTAAACTTTGAGCCATTTATGCTGTCTGTCAGGTTCTGATGGGTAAATTATGCTTAAAGATGAGCTACAGAGTGTTTATCTAAACTTACTGTCTATTTCAGTTTACAGACTTGCCTATAAAAGTGTTTGCATTTTTATTATCTTAATGAGCATAAACTCCAGACAGACACACAGTTATACAAGTAATGCTTACATGTATATTCTTACATTTAAAGAGAAAACATAAAGGAACTTTTTGGCAACAGAATTAGTCTCTAAAATGGCTGAGGTACTAAAAAAGCTGAATGTTGACTAACATGCAAGTTTAGGAGCCTGATGTCTCTGTTCCACTCATCATAAGCAGCACTGCTGCTACTTGCACAACCTAAAATAAAACTGTGTATGTTTTTGTCTCTGCAGAGAGAGCATCTGCCTAAAGACAAGGTTGCTTCCACACAGCATAAAACATAGAAGCAGAATACAAACTATGACCAGCTTTGTTAACAGTCAGATACATGTATGTGGTTGGAATATCATAACTACTACCAACTTCACAGCTGGGACCAACTGGCAAGCTTAACAACTTATGGAAGATTCCATCATTTAAAAATCACTTTAATCTTAAAAGCAAAACAGATTACCATTCAAATATTTGAAAGAAAAATATTAAGGTTGTTCAGGTGATCTTGAAACATGCCAGAAAACAACAATATGAAATAGATCAGCGAGTTAAAGAGGTCAGTTTTATATCAGGCCTACAGAAGAGTTTGGGGAAAATAAAGAAGGAAGCCTACACTCTTTAGAACAGTTTTAGAGCATCTTTTAAAGTAAATTATGTTACAGAATGGTGTATGCAATTCATAGAGTGCTAAACTTCTGCAAATGGGAAAACATTTAAATCAGAATGAATTGATCAAAGTGCTACATGGCAAAACAAACAGAAAAAACAAACCAAGAAACACTTTTACTTCCGTATTCCCCATCTTTGTGGAATATGCTTCATTACCAGTAAGCTTTCTCCATGCAACTTTCAGCTAGAAGCTCAACTCCCCAAACTCAATTCATTCAGAAAGCTACAAATAAAACTTAACTGAGTGAAATCCCTACAGCAAAAAGAAAAAAAACCCTGACATTTAGTTTGCTTGCTTCTACACACCCCTTCATGCTAAGGAATATTATTTGCGTTTCTCTAAAGCACTTGAACTTTGCATCAACTAGATTCATCATGCAGGTCAAGTATCGCAGAAAACAGGAAAAGAAGGGGGGGGGGGAAAAAAAAGTAGGTGAAGGTAAACCCGTCCTGGAAGTAGCAGCTCACAACAGTGACTCAGAAGGTTAATTTTAAGAGACTCTGAATCACGATTCAGACCTTGCCTGACCTCATATGAATGCCCACCTACTGTTCTCCAACAAGCCCTTCATTCTGGATCACAGTAGGGTAATGAACAACCTCCAGAACACTGTATTTATACTAATTGTTGCCTAAAAGCTCCTCCCTCCAAGGCTAAGCAAATCACACCACCTGAATTACAGTATACTACTAGTTTGGAATAAAAAGCCACTACATCCTTTAGCTAGCTTTTTAATAATACTTGTACCTTTCCTGTTAAGTATCTTTCTGTTTACAGAACATTATGAGAGTATTCCTCCCATAAACCAAGATTATTTTAGACAAAGCCCATGCTCTTGTTTTGGTTAACTAGAACAGAATAAAGTTAATGAACAGCTGAAGCAAAGAGTGATTAATGGCAGGAGACAAGTTAAAATAGCTTAATTTGGATATACGAGCGCATATAGAATTTAATAGAAAAGCTTGCTTAACCTCTTACATTATGAGATACTGTTAACAGAGCAGCAACTATAAGAACATCAGGCTGAATTCACACAGGACACTGCATCAAGAAGAAGTAAAACCTGGTAGTACAGTATATAGAAGTTCTTACTTTAATAACTTTATTAAGGCATTCATCGGCAACCATCCGGACATCAGATTCCGCATCCTCACTGCAGAGCAGAAAGAGTTCCATAGCAATCCCCAGCAGCTTCTGAAATTCTGGAGAATTTCTAAATAAACAAAACATTAGAAAAATTACAGTGTGCATTACGAAAAAGAGAATACAAACGCTATTTTTGAGGGGGAATCATAATCCAACGATACATACATAATATGTAGTTACACAGAGAAGACTTTCATTGGATTAAAGCACTTCATTAGGAATTGGAAGATCACTTGCCTGCTCTTTCCTACATTATCTGTCAAGGTATCTGACCTCTGTGCCTTAGTTTGGCTGAGGTAGAATACCAACGCTTAAACAAAATTACCTTGGGTTGGTAAAAAGAAATTGTGCTATTCCAGTTTTAAATAGAAGTTGAACATTTTAAATCAGCAGCTACCAGGAAGCCCCCAAATAACTAACACTCCAAAGCAGCTATTTATATTGATGCAATTAAGACATTGTCTTACCTTAAAGACTGAGCAACTATGTTTTCACATATCGTTAGGCAATGATTTACTTGATCTTTCTTGGTAGTTGAAAGTTCTTTCTTTCTAAAAGAACACAATGATAATGAGTCTGAGATCAAACTTGAACAGGGAGCAGAGACCAGTTAAACATTCTTGCTAGAGTAGTATCTAATGGTTATACAAGAATAACATGCACTCTTCTGGTCATTATATAAAAAGCCCTATACCAACTAAGCGTAGCCCCAGCACTTCATATACTAACTGCTGCTGAGAGCATGCAGGCACACAAGCAAATGGAAGGATACAATGTGGGAAAAGAATGAACAGGGAATACTATATCAATTCCATAACTTTATGTGAAAAAATATTGGGGAAACAAAACTGAAGAATGGAGTTAAGAGGAAGGAAAAAGTGGAGCACTTAGAACAAAGCTAAAATAAACAAATAGAAAGAAAAAGGTTGGGGAAAATAAGTCATGAGAACAAGTCTTGAAGTTAAAAATACCAATTTTAAGACGACCTTCCTCACACATAACACCTGAGACTTTTTTTTTTTGGTCTGGTGAGTTCATGAAACTTAAAGAGTTCTACTAAATCAACCATTTTGTATCTGAACTGCAATTCTATCATATGCCACACTCCTCCAAGTGGTTTTGTAATTATAAAAGTAGCAAAGCTCTTGATACAGGGTATGTCCATCAAGAACAGCATTCCTATAGTACCAATTGGTATAGTCCAGCAAAGGTCAAGTTCAGTCAATGCGTAGCAAATGAGCATAAAATGAAGAGAATAAAATTCACAGAAGACTGAGCTACAAGCGATGCAGAGCACAATATGAAAAGCTCCCACTTAGCAAAATTTAACATTCACTCCAATATAATATAGGCTCCTACAACCCTTTACAGCCATGTCTAGAACAGAAGCTTCTTTTCTGCTCCAACCCCAACAAAGGAACTGGAAAAAAAAAAGAGATCTGAAAGTATGACATTGCAATTATATTTCAATGTATGCAGCATCTCCTACTCTCAACTTTACTGACACTGAATCACCTCTAGGAAAGCAGATGTTGCTTTTAAATAATTAACCAGTAGTAATACAGGTCCTACACTCCACACCCAAAGACACCTCTCCTGGGTCTGTTTCACAACAAGGAGGTACCTGCTCCTTCACTCACATTCACTGACAACCTTCCCCTTTGTTTTCCAAGTGAAAACTGATCATCTGTATTTTTAGCATTCAATTTTCTGGTTTGAAAGATGGTAAAACCTTCAAAAGGAAAACCAGTGTTTCTGAACTAGAAGTTGGAAAACTTATGTGCACAGCCTCAAGTTACATTAACAACATTAAGGACCAAAAGCAAGAAACCAATAAGCACATTAAATAAAGTACTCAATGTTTTGAAGACTTTAGCTTTAATATCTGAATATTTAAGAGCTTTAGCTCTTAATGAATGAAAAAAGTCATTCTTTGCAAGTACCCCTGCCCCTTTTCTGCATTCAAGTTAGAAGTGGGGAACTGAAAAGTGTTTCCTCCTAAACTTCAATTTTTCTCCCAAGGATCCTCTCATCTCACTCCAGGAATTCTTTCCCTTTTCAGAAGTTTAAGGAATAGTTCTGAACAAAACCATTTCTTCCATCGTAATGTGGCAGTATTTTGTTTAAGTAAGCATCAGTGCTCCCCAAAGAGGCTCTCTTCTTTGGCTTGTGTTCATAAGGAACTGATACATACAAGTAAGCCAATATGAATTACATCAAATACAAATGTCCTCTTCTCTGTATCTTGAAAAAGCACCAGAGAGAGACTTTTAACAGCACTTTCAGATCACCTCTAATAAAACAGCAAATACTTCCTAAAATGTCCAACTTCCTAAGTGCAACTTAAGTACTGTTGATGTGAAAAGATGCCTAAAAAACTGAATAATTACAACGTATATGATAATTTTATCTAGCATTGCCCACATTTCTTTTGAGCACAATTTTAAGTACACATTCACCCTAATAACAGAACAGACACATCAGAACTTGCCATTAAGCTCACAAATTCAGACATAAAACACATTAAAAATAATGCTGAATGCAACTGCTTTCAAACTAACATTCTTTATTATCTACCCATAGCACAGCCCCAAGCAAGATGGCAGCAGCGATCAATAGCACACAGACTAGTACAGACCAATCTCTCTGGCAGATTTCTGTAAACAGAGAGCTCATCTAACACTGAATCTGTCACCTCACTGAAATAAGTAACTTTAAAAAGGCCTGACTAGAGAAATTTAATGTGAAAAATTGCAAGGATTGCATGTAGGTAACAAGTTACCATTTAAACTGAAATAACAGAAACCAAAAGTGAGGACTATGAGTTAAAATCCAAAGGGAAAGAACACCAAACATGAAACCAATCTTTCATCTGCCATTTTGTTATTCAACTTCCCAAAAGAACAGCCTTCCAAGAAATGAAAGAAAATGTGGAAGGCAAACAGTTAATGTACACTGCGTGCACACATATTTTCTGTGCCTACATAGGCAGAAGGATCACAGAAAAGTATCTAGAGATAGAACACATGATTTTTTATTTAAACAAGAAAAGCTCTACTCAGAAGTGTTATGAAGCCTTCGGGCAAACTGCTGATGAGCATACCCATGGGACAACAACAGCATCACACATTTCTTAAAAGAGAGCTGAAGTAGCAAGCCCCAAGTGTAAGGTCATTTCAGTTTGATGAATAACAGAAGGCAGGAGATACTGGAAGCAGCAGTTAGCTACAGGAAAGCTTCATCTCACATGCAGAGGAGTTTAATCTTCTGCATACTTCTACAGTCTCTAGCCAAGAATATTAATAAACAAGAAAACCAGCAAGAACAGATAGTTTCACACTCCTAAGTCCTGATGAGGTGGTTACAAATGGATGCAACCCACTGATGCTAATTTTTATTAGGCCTTGGAATTAAGGATATGTAAAAAGAATACAGAAGCTCCAAAGCCAAAAGGCGAAAAAGGAAAAGGGCCAAGCCAAATGGTTTGACATTAACCCAGAGAAAAGTAATGAAAAACTGAAAATATTAACAATATTGTAATTACCATTATATAATATATATTAACATTATAATAGTAACAACAAAAAGAAACATGAGTGGATCAACAAAGAAACTCACCCCAAAGATGACAATAACTTCAGGCAACGTGTAGTGACAGACAGTGACACAGACAGTGCTGGACAGTCAAGTTAACAGGCCTACCACACACCCTAGAAATGAACTCCAAAACCACCTATGGACCACCACTGACAGGCAGGGCAACATGTAATATCCATGCACTTCATGTGGACTTCAGTTAAGCAAAAAATTCATCATACCTCTACATACAGCACCGATGAAACCAATCTACAACCATAGCTTCACGACAACATAAAACCAAAATACCATAAAAACCCATTAGTATAGAAAAGTGCATCTTGCTGGAGAGCACTTTGCCTCTTACAGAACCTTTTACTGTAAAAGTAATGGTTAGAATCAAACGCAAGAAATCAAAACAGGGCCCAACTAAAAATTATTACAGTAATAGACTATTAGAACAAGTTGACGAGAGAAAAGGTGACAAATTCACCTTTGGATTAATCCAGTCAAAGCTAAATAATTTATCCAGAAGAAACTTCAGCAAGTCATTCTCTCAGCCCACTGCTAAGAGCCAAAATGAATAAAACATAACATATAGGATGATGTGTGATGGTCCATCTGCTTTTTAGTTTCACTGAGTAAACTCTGAATTTTTACATCATACAATTCAATTTTCAAGTGGGAGCTTTGCAATCCAAAATGCCTAACTCCAACCAAACCTTAAGAGTCTGAAAAGACTGAAAACAGAGATGGAAGAAAACAAGGTGCCTTGGCAGAAGGGTATAGAAGAAATATGACAGATAGCTCAACCTAAGTTCTCATCGAAGAAAAAAACCAGCAAGAGATAAGAGGGCCAGAAGCTGAGGTCTGACTGTGATTATTGCTGATTAAAATCACACAGAACAGAAAAAGCTCTTACCTTCTTGCTAAAAGATTGAATTCAATTAATATTTTGATTTAAAAGAGTAAAGACAGGATATCAGCTTTAGCAGGAGTTCAGAAGTTGCATTACAATGAAGTGTTTTCTCTA
>JBCJKH010011749.1:36315-48192 GCA_039877255.1 Loriculus beryllinus | reverse complement strand
CTTCAGATACTGGAAGGCTGCTATGAGGTCTCCACGCAGCCTTCTCTTCTTCAGGCTGAACAGCCCCAACTTTTTCAACCTATCTTCATACGGGAGGTGCTCCAGTCCCCTGATCATCAGTATCTGAGTATCACACTTCTGAGCAAATCTCTGGAGGTTCACTAAGCATAGCTATGTGTACCCACAAAAATTAATAGGATAACAGCCTCCTTAGTGACAAATTACCCTATACATTTGATAGGGTAAACACTGGTTCTCAGAACCTGCATACCTTCCATTAATTTCATTACCATGTAGAAGCTTCTGTTTCCTCTATTTCACATTCATTCCTTCTAACTCTATATTTCCAACTTCTCCATTTCCCACTCTTCTTTAGTGTTTCATCTTTTATTTTGTTCAAAGCTCAAAAAGATAGTTCAGAAAACTTTCACTAGGACACCTCCAAGAGGATGCTTGTCTCTCAGTAGCTGCTCATTATCTCTCAACACTGCATTATATGGACAACAAGTGCAGAGCACTCAAACTCAGAAATGCTGTGCACAATATTGAATCATTGTTGCATCAGTTCATTTTGCAGTGATAAGGATCCTTAAGATAAGGGTTTAAAACTTCTTTAAAGCCAAAAAATATAGGCACCTGTTTCAATAAAACTGAAGCTTATTTCTAAGTCTTTTATAATCCTCATTTCTCATGATCTCTTTTTCTTTCATCTTTGAATCGCTTTCAACAACCTTGAATATGAGAACACAATAAAAATGCTCTCATGTTCCTGTTTGTAAATAAAAGAGCATGGTGAAAGCAGGGTATGTATGTGTGTAGTTTACTTCTAGTATTAAGCTATTAGAGCATTCTGGGAAAAAAGTAATTATGAAATTATTGATCTTCTATCAGTTATATGGTCAGGTTTCTAAGGTGTACAATAATATCCCTATTACATTAGTTCTATATTAGAACTCCCTATTATGAGTTCAAACATGATTAAGATTATTTTAGTTTAGCAGCAAAATTTAATGGAACAAACTACCACAAAGAATTAAAAGACAAAGGGTTTTTTTAAAAGCATTTTTTGCTTTGTTTATTTAGACTGTAATACCCTTATTCATACGCTTACAGTGTGAAGCTACTATGTAGGAGGAAATATTACAATAGATGGAAGTTTATCACAGCCAGGTTTATCTAATCTTGCTTCAGTTTGTTAATCACCTACAATTTCTCTGATTTGTTTTGTTTTAATGTAAAGGCCATTTATTCCAGTATTACTCATGAAGTGTTACCACACAGAATGCCAGAAAGCACTCACAATATTTAAAGGTTTTTGCAGTTCCTTATCATCATAGCGTCCAAAGACAGGATTCAAATCAAGATTAAGGCCCTTCAATTTAAATTTTTGCCCATGCACTTGAAGGTTTAGTTAACTAAAAAGAAAAATCTAGTGTCATTTTAGCTGCCCAATGTTTTCTTCCTCTTCTCCGGAGGGATCAAACCTCTTGTAGGTTCTTTATGATTCCTGTCGCATATCTGGAGATCTCTTATAGACACACTATAATAAAACCAGCCTGACATTGGCTGTCTATGTTGGTAAATGGATCACAACATTGAAGCATGCATTTCTAAGCTGCTAGTGCTGTCAGTGGAGATCTCAGGAACACTGAGTAAGACCTAAAGAATTACTCCTGGCCAGCTATTACAACTGACGAACTATCAATCCCCATTTCTACAGTTAAACACAGAGGCATCAGTTGACATTTGAGAAGCTTTGATTCCTTTGATTGCTAGCTCAGGATGGTATCTTTCATAGGCCCTCTATGATCTCTGCATGCCCCATTAGGATGTCTCACACTCTATATGCAGCTCACCTGGCACCAGGGTCCTGCATGTATGACTGAAGCAAGTCCCTGATGTTCACTGCATGGTGAGCTGAACCCCTGTCTGATGCACTTGAGGGAGTCTGAGTCACTGTTAGCTCACACCAGGGCTGCTCCCAGCAGGAAGAACAGATGCAGCCATGCTGATGAGGTGGAAGAAGCTATATGGACACTGATCACTCCTGACAGCCAGCCTCAAAGCCAGGAAACAATCCCAGGCACTTCTCTATTGCTGAGTATAGGCTTGGTCCTACTGGGTAAGCTATTTTTTTCAGTCTTTTTGCCTTATGGTGCCTCTGTTTCACAAACTAGTTTGAGACATGTTTTCACTCAAGAAGATTTATCAGGAGGCTTTGTACCTGATGTCATTTACAAGCTCTAAGGCTGAAATTTACTTCTAGAGAAAATAAAAAATAAAAAAGTGTGTGAGAGAGAGGAGGAGAAGCAATAGAGATCCTTGGATGAGCATCCTCTCTTGTGTCCCCATGAAGTGCAATTGGTGTCCCTTTAATATTTTCTCATAGTAACAGTATCCTTTTCATTAGGATCCACTCAAGCCCCCCACTGGTGGTTGCTGCTTATGATACTGAAGCACATTGTGATTAGCAATGGCGGCTACACACTGAATGGCTGCTAAACTTTACGCTTCTGTATTATTAGGGTCCCTAAAGTAACTGAAAAGCTACAACCAAAGAGGAGGAAAAGGAGGTAAAGAAGGGATGAGTCTCACACTCGTGGCAAACACTTCCCATAACAGCAATACCATTGTGTTTAAGCACAAGAGAATAACGACACCAGGAAAATGGCAGGAGAAAACAACACAACAAGGGGAAAATGCTCTGGGACAGCACTGCCACTGCACTTTGACTGAAAAAGAGCTGCTACAGGCTAACAGGCAGGAGACCTGCTGATGGAAAGCCCTTGGCTCTAAAAAAAAAAGACCAAGGCAGCTACCTGTACTGATGATGCACTTCTGACTTTAACTAAAGCACTGCTGAATTCAGAATGGTATATTCTTTCCTCTTTATCATAGAAACAGTGTTCAATGACAATTTAAGAACCTTTATGGCTGTTGTAGGAAATTCATGCTCTTCCAATGTCCTATCAGTAAGATGACAGAGAGATCTATAAGTGCATGGCATGGCTTACATAAACTGAAGTACATTAGGAATCTGGGCAAGGTTTTGGTCTCATTTAAATCACTGTATACTTGAAGCATGTAAATCAGTATCAACTAAATTACTCTTGATTTTTTTGTCTTATTCTAAATGCATCAGTGTAGTCCATGAGTCAGCTTCTTAATTAGAAATCCTAGGGAGACTGAAGCTGGACTGGTATTTTTCACATCAATTATGTTTTATCACAGAGACTTGAAAATGAGAAATATGCCATGATTTGGAACAAAATAAAAATAACATTAAAATTATATAATTTGTTAATCTATAATCTTCATTGTTATAAGTGCTTCTGGGTCTCCAGCAGTGAACTTGAATTTAGAGTATAAATGGAAGATTGTTCCAGGACTACGGAACTGACAGATCATAAAATAGTGTTAATGACATTAAAACAATGAATAGTATTAGAAATTGGGTAAAGCAAGCAATTTTTCTTAATTCTGAATTTGAAAATTGTATAAGACAGAAGTCAACATCAGCGTTTACACTGATTTGACTGTTCTGTCTAGTCCCCTACACAGCATCAAAAACACAGCACTGAAATCTGTATTGCTGGGCTTCTTGGTCTGCAAAAGAATAACAACCTGCAGGCTTTTAGTATAGAAAAGACTTTAAATGAATATATATTATAGCATTCTACATGTACATACCATTTTCATGCAAGTAATATTAGCTTTATGATTAATCCCACGTTTGAATTGCTTCTCCCTCTCCTCTGCAGCCCTGCAGTATCTGAAATGTCTCTCTCATGTGGCTTTTTCTTCTTTTTGCAAGAGACTGACTAAAGTAGAAGACACAATGGCTTGTGAATTAAATGACAGAGTGTCCTGGTTTCAGCTGAGATAGAGTTAATTTTCTTCCCAGTAGCTGGTGCAGTGCTGTGTTTTGGCTTTAGTCTGAGAACAATACTGATAACATACCGATGTTTCAGTTGTTGCTCAGTAATGCTTATGCTGATCAAGGCTTTTCAGTCTCATACTCTGCCAGAGAGCATGTCTCATGCTCTGCCCAGTATATCAGCTGGGGGGAGTTAACTGGAAGGGATTGATCCCTGCTCAGGTTAGGCTGGTTATCTTTCAGTGGCTGGCGAGCAATTGCATTGTGCATCAGTTGTTTTGTTGGTTTTTTGGTGTTTGGTTTTTTTTTTTCCTTGGGAGAAGTGTTATTCTTTCTTCTCTATTTCAATTGTTAAACTGTTCTTATCTCAACCCATGGGTTTGCATTTTTTTGATTCTTCTTTCTATCCCACTGGGGATTTGGTGGAGAGTAAGCAAGTACCTGCAGGGTATTTATTTGCTGTCTGGGCTTAAACCATGACACAGAGTCTAACACAGCATGGCTAATGGCTTGGAGTTGTCTAGACAACAACCTTTTCATTGAGGGGGTAGACTTTCAGAAGGGAGACTTTCAAGAAGAAATCCATGTTTCTAATAATGTTCAGTCCGTAAGAATGAATGGTAAAGAAAAATTATCTGAAGCAGATATATGCATAAAACACTATTATACAGAGATGAGAATGAGAAACTATTTTTTAAAACCCTAATCCTGTAGCTGGTCAAGCTTAATTCCAGAAAGTCACTCAAAAGGGAATTTGGATGGTCTTTGGCCTCTGCAAAAGTCAAACTACATACAGTAATCTCTATCTTTGTCAATAAGGAAAATGTTAAATGATATTAAAAAGCATCTGCCTATTCCAATTTCTCACTACTCTTGCAACCAACTTTCGTGCTGTAAAAGACTGTGAACTGACTTTTCTTAGCAATGACTAATAGAAAAAATGCTCTTTCTAGAAACAGAAACTCTAGACCTAGAATGTCAATAACACATACTTGCGAAAGACCCTGTGGCAAAAATAGAAAAAAAATTAAATGGTCAAGGGGCAGGTAATGTGGTAAAGAAAAGAAGGTTCCAATGGCAAGTGAAGATGGAATTACAGAATCGTAGAATCATAGAATTGTAGAACTGTTTGGGTTTGAGGGAACCTGAAAGACCATCTAGCTCTAATACTCTGCCATGGGCAGAGACAAACTCCAGTAGACCAGGTTGTTCAAAGCCCCATCCAACCTAGCCTGGAACACTTCCAGAGATGGGAAGTGGGAGCAACCTGTTTTGGTACCTCATCACCCCCCCAGTATCGTGTATACATGGACATGTACACACAGTTGACAGAAAGCCTATAGTTAGAGAGAAACGCTATTTGTTAAAAAAGTCAAAGCACAGTTAAAACCAGATAGATGTTAGGCAAACAGAAGTGATCTTTTAATTAGTTAAATATTGTCCTCCCACCCCTTTTGTAACCAACTGCTGGACTTCCCTGCTTTCTGAAGCAGAACGCAGAACGCAGCTGTGTAATGTCCACCACATTCCTGGGTGTTGAAGCTCTAAGAAGGGCAGAACCAGCCAGAAAACTGATGGGCAGATAATGCAGTTAGGTCTGGTCAAATAACAACTGAAATCCAAGCAGATACAAGTAAAGTTAAAGATCCTAATATTATGCTGAGAGTGCATTTCAAATCTCTAAACTTCTATGACACAGATGGCAATGCAGTCCAAAACATAAGATGTTTTTCTGACACTTCCAATCCAAGCAGCATAAGAAGACTGCAAGTCTTCTTTGTTTTTTATAAAATATTTTCACACTGCATGGGGGAATCATAAAAAGTCTAGGTTCACCTCTGATTTTGGATTATTAATGTGAAATGAACAGTCATTTCAGCAAAGTAAGGCCTGCTTAACACTGGTTAGAAGGCAGATTTTGATGCAAGGAGCTGGGAAACTAAGAGAAATAAGAAGTCAAACTAAGGGAAATAAAAAATTAAAAAATACAACAGAATAGATATATGTATAAAACACTATTTTTTCTTCCTTAAGATTTCTGAAAAATCA
This sequence comes from Loriculus beryllinus, assembly GCA_039877255.1. Taxonomy (NCBI): domain Eukaryota; kingdom Metazoa; phylum Chordata; class Aves; order Psittaciformes; family Psittacidae; genus Loriculus; species Loriculus beryllinus. The sequence continues at coordinate 42,266 of JBCJKH010011749.1, read as the reverse complement.
TATGCCAATTTGAATGAAAATCCAAAATCTTGAAGAATGCATCTATTTTAAATACATTCTGTATCAGCCATTCCAATATTTAATTTTGTGGAATTCTTTTTTTCTGTTTGACTGGGGAAAGTTCTCATTAGTTTTAGCAAACATTTTAAAGGCAATTGACAAAAGACAATTGTGGACTAAAAATCAGAGTTTTCTCAGATTATAAGTGCTGACAATATCCAAAATTTCTATAGCTTGTGGTGTACATTGTGCCCATCTTAGTGAGACAGTTGCTGTCTAAATTCTGTAACATTTCTCTCCATTTTCTCCCCACCTCCTGACACAGAGTATCTTGCTTACTGATGTGATCCAGTGAGACAGATTTATGACTTCCCTTAATGTCAGGCCCTTTATTTAGCCACCTACTCCAGGTTCTTCTGCTGCCAAAGGCCACTTTGCCTATATTTAAAGTACTCATAAGGAATGTCAAACGAATCAACACATATTTTGACCTTAAAAAGATTTCTGTTTTCAGAGTCTGCTATATTTTCTTCAGTCCAGTTGAAAACAATATGGAAAGTGATAATCAGATGTTCTTGCCTATGCCCATTGTCAGAGGAATCAAGAAAATAAAGCAAAAGCACAGTGTCATTGCCCTGAGCTAGTAAAGCATTGATAAAGAGACAGCTACTGATAAATGGTAAGCAGTTGATGGATATATTTAAAAAGCAAGAAAACCAAAGCATAAAAAGGTCTATGGGTAAACTAGTGAAAATAAAGCTAGCTAAATTCTCAACATCTTTCTGCATTAAATGTTTATTGTCGTTTGAGGGATGAATCACCCAAATATGTCGGAGTACTTGGTAGTTGGAGGGCATCCTTGTTGACAAGCAAATTTAATATGATCTGAGTCTTTGTAGTTAAAGTCAGCATGTTCTTTTCATTCTCAGAGGGAAAATGAAGTAGGACAGATAATTCCTGATGTGTCTGAAATAGAAACAAAAAAACAGATAAACTAAAAGAATCACTGATTTATTGCAACATGTCTTGAGGTCACTAGTTTTAAAATGGATTTCACTACTAACTTATGCAAATTTACTTCTTCTCTTAACCCATTTTCTCTTTGTAGATTTAATCATCTGATGCTTTGAGGCCTAAAATGGCAAGTGATCCATGATCCTGCCATCTCTGTATCTATACTGGATAGGTAGACAACCCCCAGAAAGGAACTATGTTATATTGTGGGACAGTTTAGTCCAGATCGTATTCAAGAAAATCTGAGAAAAAGAGTTAGACTGTAATAGGTACAAATAGGTAAAAGAGTAATAGGTGTTTGTATTTGTTCTGAGACATATAACTTTTTCCCACTACCTATAGTAAAAATAATGGCTATTGACTATTTCTGCATTACTCCCTCATGTTTGCAAAGAAGCAACTTTTATGACCTCATTGGAAATCAAGTTAGAATAGACAAGGAAAAAGCTGCATGTCTGTGAGTAGTGTATGATCTTAGGGTTAAATGAATCCCCAAAGAGAGTTATTAATCTGTGAAACACACTTAAGATTAATGGTTGGGTGACGGCTTCTGAATCCTCTGTACTAAAAAAGCAGAAGGTCTCATGGCTTTAAAACCATATAAGTAGCGCAAATATATTTCAGATGGTAGGAACTCATTTGCTCTTAGCTGCACCAGCACTATCCAGCCAGAGTTAATATGTCATGCTTAATTAATTAAAGGGATACCGTTAACATAAAAATCATACTTCATTCAGAAGATATTTTAACTACTGTTATAAGAAGTAATACCTTTGACTCCCAAGAATTAGAAGAGATTAGGAATTCTGTTTTGCTTTCTTTCATCCATATACTTGGCAAGGACTTTTTGTACCAAAGATGATCAGGTGTTTTCTGTTATAACTGTGTGTTTACAGATTTTTTTTTTTTTTTTGTGTTGTTATTTAAAAAAAGCAAAGTTTGGTTTAAATTTTGTAACAAATCTCTACAAGAATAGTGGTCGCTCTTCAAAAATTTGAATGTTATGTGAAATTCCTCTGGAAAAGAAAAAATGTGTGAAATTTTCAACTTGCTCTTTATGGCATAGAGTTCTATGAGCACCTTTTGTACAGTCACTCATTCTGTCACTATCATCCTCCAGTGACTTTGTTTTTCACACAGAAATAGGGAAAAAGAAATACAGCTTAAAGATAGGAAAATGTGAATGCAAAAATATAGCACTGGCAGGATGTCTCAAGGTAAGTGCATTGGTAGGAACTGCATTTAACTCCCCTTAAATTGACTAGATTTCAAGTTGAAAGTTTCTCAATAGTGCTTGAAATTAATGTGTCATTTAGTTTTCAAATGGCAAAATACCATATAGCTGAGAAAAAAGATGTAAGAAGGAAGCAGTATAAAAGAAGAATAAAAACCACCACTCCAGAATGACTTCTGAGACAATGAATCAGTCTGCCAACTGTCAGACTGTATAACCCCTGGCTCCTGAGATGCAAGAAGGGAGATGGTGCTTCAGTTTGACATTTATGTCAAGAGCAAAGAAAGCCAAGTCCAAAGCTACCCACACAATTGTGCATTCATGTTGGAAATATAGTTCTTGATAGGGTGTTCCTGGAGGTCATTGCATCTGAATTAACATGCAGGGAAATGAGTTCTTCAGAGAAGAGCAGAACTTGCATGAAAACAGATACTATAATCAATATTGTGTAAGGACTGCCCAGTCACAGCCCTTATGCCTTAAGTATACAAAAGTGAAGCATGTATGGATCTTTTCTTTTCTTGTTGCTTAATGAAAGTTTAGCTTAATGAAATTACCTAGAGCTATAATGTAAACAGTAAGGTTTAATTACCTTTTATACCAGTTGAAAACTATATTCTTGCTTTTTAATTTTCTTTTTTTACCTTAACTGCAGTGATTCTGGCAATAAACATAACAAAACTATGCAAAATCATCTTCAAAAGTATTTAAAAACTAAATAAGGGAAAGAAAGGACACACAAGAAATAACACCTCATGTAATGCTGGAATTGGGCAGCTGGCTCAAGTTATTAACAAAAATGTCAATACAGTTTGGTACATACAAGAATATCTTTTTTCTTGTTAGAGATAAAATATTTTGCACTCGCAGTACAAAAATAAGGAGCTGAGGACTGTAAGTCAAGAGTCTAATTCTCTGTTCACTTTTTTGATGTAAACCAGAAGCATCTTCCCTTAAATCAGTGAAATTTCACAATTTAAAACCAGGGAAAAAAATAACATAAAGTCCCAAAAGGCATACCATGTAAAAGACTAAATCTTGTACTCTCTAATCGTACAAGTGTTTGGAGCACAGCCCTGTTCTCAGGATGTGACTCAGAAGAGTTTGCCAAACTGGTGATAGCAGCAACACATTTGAAAGAAAATAATAGCTTCATGTCCGATTTTCTTCCTTTGTAAATCTTTTAATCCAGCTAGAATCATTATGTGGATAATCCCTCTTCTAAAATGTTTGCATTTTGAAACACTATCTAAACAGTGCTAGCACCTGACAAAAGATTCCATGATGAGGAACTGTCAAATGTTAACTCAAAAAGATCCCTCCTTCATCTTCGCCCAGAAGTTGTCCACTCTTTTATGGCAAAATTAAAAAATAATAAATATAGCAACATTCCTGAAAGACAGGAATGAACAAAAGGACTTTTCACCTGAAAAGAAGAAATAAAACTTTTAATATTAATATCAGCTGTTAGGGTATATATACTATACTTTCCTGTAAGAAAGCTAATAGGAATCTGGGAAAAAATAGTGTACTGAATTCAACAGACTTCAGTTATCTTTGCATTCATTGTTGATTTTACATGGAATCAGCTGTTTCTGCAAGGGATGTGAGATAAAGGCACGGTTCTGGATACAGCTGGCCACACTGTTAGGAGAGAGTGGGCAGATGATGCTTCTGTCAGCCTGGAGTGGGCAATAAGACAGTGGCACCAGAACGCTGTACCATCCATGTTGATGTTTGTCTAACAGTCAGTGAAAGAGGCTATCTTGGTAAAGATAGCCCAAGTCCTTCTGATGGCATTAGCAGGTTTGGTAGTGCCAGAAAAACAGATGTATTGTCATGATTTAGGCTGCAGTGATAAAGTGTAGGGCTTCCCTGCAGGTATGCCCTTGTACAGCATCGGTCACATAATTTGTATACCGCATTGTCCCTTTTCTTATTTCCTAATCCTCTTTTTCACTGTTCTTCCACCCCCTATGCCTGCAGCACCTATGTCTGTAGTCTGTCTTCTCCAGGACAAATTAGTTCCTTTTCCTACTCACCTGTTTCCTTACAACTGCATTTAAATTTGGTATTTCTGATACCTTTACCTAGATAATCACAGCCTTATTGATATGCTTACAAAGGTTCAGCTCACCAAAAGGTCCACACGGTCTCCTCCAATTATATGTGAGGTCTAGCTGTTTCTTGTGCAACTCCCCTCCTAACTGTATGTGAACTCCATTTATTCCAAGTGGATCCATCTGTAACTGTTGTCAGCTTCTTCCATAGTTATCTGTCATATCCAGGAATTCCTCATGTCCTATTCAACAGTTTTCCATGTCCTGTTCAGTTAACTTAACCTCAGGCTAAGGCCTATTCAGCAGCCAATACATTTGCCTAAATCCTTAACGGATACACAGAAGATGCCAAAAACACAGTATTAAGGGTTTGGCTGTCCACATAGCCCCCCTTGCTGAACAGCATATCTGTTGTTAGTTTCATCCCTGTGACCTGATCTTAGTGGAAACATCTGTGTGTATGTAAAGTGTTATAAAATAACCTAAAAAATTCTCCTATTTTCTCAAGCATTGGAGTTTCTGTTCAGTAGTGCAAAAGCTAACCACTGGAGCTTAGTCTCATGTAACCTATTAGTATCAATCTATTTATTGTACTCTATCTATTGTTCTTATTCTAAAAACTTGGATTACCTTATGTTTGCAAATATAACGAACTTTGAACACACTTGAAGTATGGTTGACAAGTGTACAGTACAATATATGGCATAATTTCCAGTACGTTTCTTTACTAATTTTCAGATTTCCAGGTTTTGAAAATGGTTTTCTAACTACAATGACCCAAATTAATAAAATTTCACTTTCATTATTTCTAACTGACAGCAACTATTGCCTTCTGCTGTTAGTTATACAATTGATCTGACAGTCAATGAGGAAAAAAATCCTACTCTTCTCCTTCTGGCCACACAGCTTAACCTTTTTGTGTTTGGTTTCATCTCTAATTTTAGTTTTCTAATTTTGAACATTTGCTCCAGCAATTTGTTGGACTTCTTGTATAATTCAGGACAAAAGTTTAGTCTCTGTAATGACCCTCATATCTATCAGCAATGTGAATGGTAGAGAGAAAAAGTGCCTTTTAAAGTATTATCTTTGCTAAGTGCAATGTTTGTTTCAGATGAGATGTGTCATATCTCTCGTGTGCAGCACTGCCTGTTTGATGTGTCTTGTCACATTACTTCTTCCATCATGTGTCACATTATGTAAGGTCTTGTTACTTTAACAATAAGGCACAAAGAGCTAAAGCAGTGGTGAACTGTTTGCCAGAGACACTTTTACACTTTATGCTGTCTCTTACAATGAAAAGCAAATCAAGAGCTGCAGCACCAAAATACTGAGCCACCTGAAGGAAGTAAATGCGAACTGTTCTAAGGACAACAGTCAATAGACTTTTTGAAAGGTGATTTAGAGCCCACTACTGTATTCTTTACATTGTCTAGCCTCCCATCAGAAGCAAATGAACATTTACACAAACTAAAGGAAGATACACTGCCTTTTCCAATGTGTCTACAATTTGCAGTTCTTTGTACTGCCTATGTCTCCATCACTGGAGACATGCAAGGCCAAGCTGGATGTGGCTCTGAGCAACATGATCTAGTTCAAGATGTCCCTGCTCATTGCAGGTTGAACTTCATGACCTTTAAAGGTCC
>JBCJKH010011749.1:23797-36215 GCA_039877255.1 Loriculus beryllinus | reverse complement strand
CAGGTTGAACTTCATGACCTTTAAAGGTCCCTTCCAAGCCAAACTATTTTATGATCCTATATTCAGGGCATCAAGTAACACATCCCAGATTAGCACACTCTAGATAGATTACACATTTCTTTTACATCTTATTTTAAATACCGTTTCTCAGGACTAAATCTACTGAAATCAGTAGTACTATGCTGGTGCAAGTGAGAGGGGAAATGAAGCATCTGTCTCTTTTTTCCTACTTGCATTTCAGCAACTCTACTGCTATTGCAGAAATAAAACTGACAACAGTGCCGAAATTATTAATTAATATGCAAAGCATAAAGAAAAATCCCTGCATCAAGATCTTAAAAGAGCACAGTTACTGGGAGTCAATGTCACAGAGATGTAATAAAGATCTGTTCCTACTTTCAGGATCCACTTAACCATAGTGCAGCACTAACAAATACTTCTATTATTTGCGCTATATACATTTCCAACAGGACATTTGGTACCTTTCCTGTGTAATTATCTAGAATTTGAATACTACCGCTATAACTTTAGTAGGAAATTTCCAGACTTTCCTTTGTGATCTGTAACTGAAAATACTAGAATTTGTAATCAGTGGAGTTTTACTGGACCTGTGCGCAAAGAAACTATCTCAGTTGTTCAGTTCAAGAACATTCCCAAGTTACAGCTGGCTAACCATTAGTCCTTTTGTAGATAATTGCATCTAGGGACAAATAACCCAAGACACCAGAACCTAGGGAGACAATTGGCTCTGCAAAGAAGGAAATTGTAATCCTAGTAGACAACAAACTGATTATGTGCCAGCAATCTGTCCTCACAGCAAACAGCTTCCTGGGCTACATGAGAAGTGTTGCCAGAGCAAGGGAGGTGATCCTTTCCCTCTACCCTGCACTGAAGAGGACACATCTGGGTAGTTCTGAGCTCCTTAGTGCAAGAAACTGGAGTGAGTCCAACTCAGGGCCAAAAAGGTGATTCAATCATAGAATAAAAGGATCCCATGTTGGAAGAGACCTCAAGAACTATCTGGTCCAACCTTTCTAGCAAAAGCACAGTTTAGACAAGATGGCCCGACACTCTGTCTGTCTGATTATTCAAAGTGTCCGTCACTGGGGAAATTACCACTCTCCTGGGGAGATTATTCCAATGGCTGACTGTTACTGTGAAAAATTTTCCTTTTGCGTCCAACCAAAATCTCCCTGGGAGTAGCTTGTGCCCATTACCCCTTGTCTTTTTCATGTGACTGCTTGTAAAAAGAGAGTTTCCATCTTCTTGTAGCAACCTTTTAAATACTGGAACATGATTAAGAGGATGGGGCATCTTTTATATAAGAAGAGGCTGAGACAACTGGGATTGGTCAGCCTGGAGAAAAGAAAGTTCAGAGGGGATCTTGTCAATGTGTGTAAGTACCCAGTGGGGGGCATATGATGTACAGGGAGCCAGACCTTTCTCAGTAGTGCCTACTGACAGGACAAGAAACAAGAAGCACAAATTATAAAACCCCACCTGAACACAAAGAAGCACTTTGTGTTTACGGTGAGAGTGATCAAGCACTCGAACAGGTTGAGCAGAGAGGTTGTGGAGTCTCTGTCCCTGTCGACATCTTTGGAGGCCCAGGAAAACCTGACTGGACATAGTGATGGCTGACTCGCTCTTGTTGACTGTGCTTGAGCAGGCAGGGGTGTGGAGTAAAAGATCTCAAGATGTCCTTTCCAGCTTCAACCATTCTGTGATTCTGTGACCTATATGTGGTGCCCAGTTATTTTGCTTATATGTTACACCCTTTCCAGGCTATATCAACTCACACTAGTAGTTTCACACTGTGGCTGTATCCCGGATTACTTTTATACGAGAAGAAAAAAAGAAGATAGAGGAAGCAACAAAAGGTCCCCCAAAAGCAGTGTACACAGGCAGGATGACCTCCTGCTTTGAAGTTCAGCAGAGCTTCCAGACCTCATATTGGCATGTGCCAGTGATTTAATACATGGATAAGTTGCAGCTGAAGTTTTTCAGACCCGACAGCTATATAATGAGAAGAATGTGTGTAACATATGCCCTCAGTAGATCACATCACCTTTAGCTGCACCAGCACAGTCAGAGATATGTATGGCTACTGGGGCAGCAAAAATCAGTCATTGAACTCTAGCACAGGACAGACACTGACAAATGAAATGTGATATTGTGGAACTCACACTGACCAATTGAAGAAAATTAAAGTTGAAATATAGATCTGTGGTCCATGTAGATAGATCATTGGAAAACTCTGAATCATGAAAGCATGTTTCCTTGTTATCCTAATGAAAAGGGGAATGTAGAAACTGTAACTAAATCTGCTGAACTGTCTTTCTACAGAAAAGACTGACAGGCTTTGTGCAGTAGGAATATATTATTCAGAGAAGGCTATTGTATATGACTCCATCAGGGCTTTTTAAGAAAGGCATATTGATAGATGTCTACATTCGAATTCAATTAAAATGCACCTTACTGAACAGGCGGAGGGGAAGGAGCCAGCCAAACTTTCCTCCACCTATGTGCTGTCTGCCAGGGGTTGACCCTGCTCTTTTTAGTTTGGCTATTCCCTGTACTGGAATGTGCCTCTCTATAAAACTAAAAGAAGGAAAAATAGAACCTAGACTATTTGTATAGAAAAATGAAGAATGGGAGATGACGCATTTGTCCTGGGAGACAAGAGAGTGAGAGTGGTGCTGCGCCTTGTTTGATAGGACATTCACTTGAAAACACGAAGAAACCTTATTTTTTCCCCAGGATGTTTACAAATTTTAAACGACTGCTACTTTATGCAATATTCAGAAAATTTCTGGAAAATAGGCATCAGCACGCAGCTTTCCTTTTTCATATGATCAATGTTACGCTGACCTTCCAAGTTTAGTTTGATACACATTATTCCTCTGCTTATATTCGCTTGTATGTTGATCTCACTTATTGTCTTATTTAGAATACAAACCTTTCTGAAGGTAGTCTATCCTCCAGCTGTACATAACTCTGTCAGAATGGACTTACAAGGTTGCATGAAATGCAATAAAATGTAATACCAATGGCTAGCAGAATTACCATTTTATAGACCTAAAAGATGATAAACATATTGTCCTGAATTTGTGAAGTTTCAACTGCTAATCTTCCAGTCTATTCCTGACTCATTGTAGTTTGAAATTTAGACTACCAAAAGCAAAAGAAAATATTTATGAATATTTAACATATAAACCTCACATTTTCTTAACCAGATAATCCAAATGCACCACTTCAAAAAATCAGTTTTCTAAAACAAATTTTAGAAAAGAGTAGAATACTTTTGCACTGAAAACACAGAAAAATAGCATGCTGACTATAGCTGCCTTCATGCTAAAAAAAGCCTTGGAAAATAATTATCCAAATTCAGCATTAAAAGTACAGTGTTATCATCATACACTAACTGGATTTTAATTAAATATTGCTTTAATGTTATTATTATGGGAAACATTAAAAAGTAGCTCAACACTTGCCACTGGTTATTTTCCCAATAAAACTTTACTCTTTTCAAAATGCCATATATTATAAATCAAAAAATTTCCATTATAACCATCAAAAGTATATACTATGGAATAGCTAAACCAAGTTGCTGCCTGAGAGTTTTTAGGTTAGGTTCACATCTTAGCAAATATTTGAAGAAGTAAGGATAAAGTTCCTATATTTTTTACCAAAGTGATTCTTCACGTAAGTACATACACTTATATATCTGTATATCCGTATATCCATATATGCTTATATGTGTGTGCATATATATATATATATATATATATATAAAAATTGAAACAAGGGGGGCACAAAATCACAAAATGGAATATATGTTCCTGGAGTTTTCTCCGAATCAATTTATATATATATATATAAAAATACTTAAACACCATCTCCACAGGGATGACTTCTTACATCATCAAGACTGCTCAAAGTGCATCATGTCCTTCTTGCCCGTGCAGCTCCACTGGAATTAAGAACCCAATCCTGTAAAAATCCATTGACTCCACTGGGAGCAGGATTGTGTTTTGCTTACTTACAGTACATACCTAAAGCCACAATGTTTTTTGTATTGGCACTTTGTTAATTTCTTTTTCATTGATGTTGCTGGGTTAATTCAGTTGGCAAGGACGTGCTCCTTAAAAATCAGAATAATTTCATGTGTTCGTCTAAGACAAAATATTTTCTTCCACATATTCTTACAGTAAATAGGTCATTAGTTTACCTTTACTTGCATGCTACAAAATAGAAGTTTTCTAAAATTTGTGAATTTATTATGGATTTTACGTGAAAGAGTATTGAAAGAAAAAGAGGCTATTTGTGAATGCTTCACATGCAAGCCCCACATTTTTCTTAGTCAAATAATGCAGTGCACCATTAAAAAAAATCAATCTTCTAAAATAATAATTAAAAAAATCTGTCTTGAAGTATCTCCTCAAGTTTCTGCTCAGGTCAGTAGCAGTATTCCACTCACTGAAGTCACTCAGCCTCTTCTTATGATTGCAGTAACTCTTATGTTTGGGGATGTAAAGCACAGAAGCCTTAAATAGGCCATCTTATTTATTTTATACATTAACCTGAAACCTTTGCATAGAAATTCTTGTGCACACTTTTTTTGAAAGACTCTCGTGTTAGGGCTTCATATTTCATTCCACAGAAGTTTAGCCTCTGTAAGGTCTCTGGGAGTCTTTATTAGTATCCCTTTGGCAGTGGCTCCTCTTCTTATCTTCTGATCCTGCTGAAATTGTTTTTTGTTTGTCCAGATCATACCATTTCCACAGCCTTTAGGTGGGAGATAGGGTGGGGTATTCACGCTCTGGAGTGTGGTAAATTCAAAACTAAGGGACAGAATAAACATGACCATTATAAAAGTAGCAAATACTAGTGGTACTTGAACAATGCTTCAAGTTCCCAGCCACAGACCCTCATTATACCATAAGAGAGTGATGGTTTTGCACTCCTATTATGCTGCTTCCACAGCAGATACAAATTGTCAGTGAACCTATTTGGATACATTCAGTCTGGAGTATCTTCTGATAGAACATGCCCTTCTTGCAAATTTCTTTTTTTTAATTGTATTTTGTGAACAAATATTCACTTTTTCCACTGGGAAAAATCAAATTGACAGGTCTCCAGGCTCCTCACCTGGAAAGCTTTTGTCAGCTTCACTTTCCACAGGCAGAAAGTAAATTTGACAAGTGCTGGCCAGGCAGACTGCCAGGGCTGAGTACCCCAGCTCTCTGCCTCATCCAGACTGAGCCACATTTCCTCCCTGCAGTGATAGGAGGGGTGAGCACATAGAAAGCCTGAGTGCTAGTGCATCAGCTGGCTTCCTGGAAAGCTCTTGTGAATACACTATCATTGCAAGCAAGAGTGATACATACTGAGAAGAGATAAGGTAATAAGAGACAAGTTTCTTTTTCTGTTTTCTTTTTTTTGTTCTTTTATTACACTACATTATATATAATTATATTATATCATATATATAATATTCAATTTATAATATACAGTATATATTTAGCTATTTTTATGTGTTTCTGTATGTCTATACATATATATATACATAAAAACTTGTATTATGTTTTCAAATAATGTTATACTGATTGCCTTTTACAGGTCTTGTTATGTCCTTGGTGTTCCAAGATAGAAAGTTGCTCTCTTCACACTTGTTACAAATTGTGGCATAAATGAAATACAAAGTAAATAACTGTATTTAGGAGCACTAGCTAACTAAAATCCTCAACGCTGAATAAAATGGACTGCAATTGAAAACACCAGGTAATGGTGTAAAAACACCACAAAGTAATGTCTAACTCAAACAAATTTACATAGCTGCAAATAACTGTAATATTATCAGCATGTAAACCTACATATAGACTGAAAGACTTGATGCATTTCCATCTCTACAAAAGCTTCTTCAATTTTTTCAGTAAAAGCTGGCCAATTTTCCACTTCTATTCTGAGATGATCAATACTCCCTAAGTGAGCCACCTTTTGAAGTACTTCAGGACACATTTAGCTCCCTCTTTGATCTTTCCATGTCTCCTTTTAGATATAATGGATTTTACTCTACTAAGGCTTTGTCCCACCAGCTCCATTTTTATTATCCTTTATCTGACTTTACAAGATAAAAGCAATTTAAAGGATAACTTTCTTTTTTCCTTTTTTCTTTTTTTTTTTTAGCAACAAAAATTAATCATGCAACCCTATTTTGGGAAGCATCAGACACCTTGGAGCCCTAGAGAAATCCTCAAAGCGATGTTTTTTGCAACATTTCCATTTGATCAGAGACTTACTGAATACCACATAGGGTACCATATATCCTTGCTCCAGGATCAGTTTCCAGATCCCTTACTAATACAGATGTATACTACTTAACATAGGACCATCATAAATCATAGAATAGTTAGGGTTGGAAAGGACCTTAAGATCATTTACTTCCAACCCCACTGTCATGGGAAGGTATGCCTCACTGTAGCCCATATTGCCCAACGATCTGTCCAGCCTGGCTTTGAACACTGCCAGAATGGAGCATTTAACACTTCTCTGGGCAACCTGTCCCAATGCCTCACCACCCTCACAGTAAAGAACTTCTTCCTTATATCTAACCTGAATTTCCCCTGTTTTAATTTGAACCCGTTACCCCTTTTCCTGTCACTGCTGTCCCTAATGAAGCATCCGTCTCCAGCATCCTTGTAGGGCCACTTCAGATATTGGAAGGCTGCTCTGATTATTATTCTCTTGAATTTACTCTGTGAAGACCTGTATCTCCAGAAAAGCTACAGTGATGCAGTTTTTCTCTCCTGCTGTGGTGTAAAACAAGACAACAGAGCATCTGAACTCAGACACAGGTGAAGGCATGGCTGCAATATTGCTATCTATGATGACAGGGTAGCACCAGCATGCCAAGCACTCAGCTGGATTTTAGGAAACATTTCCTGCATCCTTCAGATACCATCTTCCCCAAACCTCACCTGTGCCTTTGTCACATTGGAAGAGAATTTGCATCATAAGTCTTCCCTTGCCCTCAGCTCTGGGTTTATATTCAACAATCTTATTTTCACTGGCATACTCTTATGGTTCTAGGTACTGGGCAAAACCAGCTCAGTATGTCTAAGCAGATATCTAGGGAATATTTTTTTTTTTTCATTTTTCTTTCTTTTTGAACCTAGAATAAATACAGACATTCTGAGTAATATATGCAGAAATCTTGGAGAAAAAAAAAAAAAAATGAGAACAGCTGCTTCAGATTTGGGAAGAAGAAAATATTTTTTCTCCTCAACATATATTGGGAAGGTATTCCTCCCAAACAGCAACCTGGAGAAAGATGAATGTTTGCTTTGCTTTTTAGTATACACCTGAATATGTTTGTTATTATCAGGAAGTCTCAAGACTAGAAAATTGCCTTTTCAGACAGTATGAATTTTAATCCACAGTAACTGTGGAATCAACAGAGTTGCTGAAATAGAAGGTAGTTTTCTGAACAATATCCTTATTCTTCTACCCAATTCACAATCTGATATTTTGTGTGTGTGTGTGTGTGTGAATGAGACAAACCCTTGCACTAGGTTAGTGTCATCATTAGAGAGAGAAACAGAAGAGGAAGAAAAAGAAACCAGCTCAGACCCAAGATGTCGATTTAGCATCCTGATACTTTTTATGCTGATGGAACTGAAATCCACAGAATGGGTAGAGAAAGGGATCCTGAAAGAACCGATGAAATAATAACAACGCTAACCCAAGCCTAATGAGGCTCAGGAAAATGTGAATTCTACCTCCCTCCTCATGCCCAACCCTGGATATGCAAAGGAAACTCTTCTGGCAATATTTATTAACTCTGTTGGAGGGTCCTTGAAAATACCATCAGGTAAAGGCTGCTGAGACCATATATTGATGTAGGGCATGCCCTAAAAGTCTTGCCAGACAGGGTCACCCTAATGGTCTAAAGCTATATCAGGCTCATTGAGCAGCATCTTCTGATTTCAGGAAAGTTGCGTGAAAGCCTGATCTCAGAACTGAATGTAGACTGAGTTATGTAGAATTACCTGTTGAGCATCAGCTATAGCTGAGCTGTGCCTGGTGTCTCAGGCTGAATTTAAGGCTAACATCACAATATATACACTGCTGATTTAGAACTAAGGTCTTTTTTGTGAATGATGTTCACTGACAAGAAGTAATGTGTATACTGCAATTGTGTCACTGGTGCAAAACGGAGTTCACTTGCAAAAAATAGTAGAAAGAAATAAAGATAGTTGATGTACAGGATGCCAGACCAGAGGAGTGGATTCAATTCAAAATGAAGACATCAAATACAGATGTCTAAAGGAATGTGCATGCAGGTGAGCTATGTGTCTAAGTTGCCACATAATCAATAGGGACATAGTCAATACAGTCATTGCCTTTTAGGGAGAGATTTCTCTGACAAGCAACTAGGGGTGCAATTCAGTTTCTTGCACACAGCACAAATGGTATTTGAGAAAGACTAGTACATTCAAAACATCCACCCAAGGTTCATACATGCAACACACAGGACTCACATTAGGCCCATGGCTTCAAGAATGGTAACTTGTGGCCAAGCAGGAAAACAAACACACCTCAGTTATGATTAAATGTCTCTTCAAACATTTGAAGAGACATCACCATCGGTCCAGTACACTGAATATTATTCAATCTCCTCAGACCATATGGATTAAGTCTGGGATTCAATACCTTAAGCATAGGTTGCGGATTTATTTTAGGCACTGAGGAGATTTTTACCTAGCCTCTAGCTGCTTCCCATAAGTCCCCGTAATATCTGCCAGCCCAGCAATGTTGTTATGAACACTAAAGGGCAGCTCATATTACACCAGACACCTATACTTGAGCAGCTTCAAAACGTACCTATTGGTTCAGTGACTAAGGTCATTCACTAGGTTCCACTGACTGGCTATTGACTATAGTATGAGCTAAGCATATGTGTCTACACCTCTGTTTAGGTGTCTCTGTTTCAAAATGTACCTGTAGAAAGACACAAGCGCTTAATTTCTCAGACCAAAATATTTTCTGTTGTGGGATCTTAGATAAAAAGAAAATACTTTGTGATTGAGAGATCCCTGTCAGTGACTCAGTGACATTTTCAATATCCCATTGAGTGAATATATTGTAAATCTTCCCAGCAAAATCCTCATGCAATCAGCCTCTATCTTTATCATAGGCAAGTCATTCTGGTAACAGACCTTACCACCATAATAAAATGTTCTTTTGTCTTGTGCCAGAAAAAGCCTCTTCATCCTTTCTTCAAGAAGAAAGTATGAAAGATGTTCATATTTCAAATCTGATCTCACACCTAAAGAAAGTCATTGCATTTGATATAGCAAGCTGGTGCTGGCAAGAGAAGGGTAGTTTCAGCATGCCACATTTGGCTCCACACTTGCAATACGTCTTCCAGTACATAAGGTCCCCAGGATCAGATTAGCAATACATATAGCTTCCCTTTGTGAGAAGGTAGAGGAACTTTAAGAACCAGTATCTAGTGCTCTGCTTCTTTCTATTGGTTCAGTAAGACTAAATGGGCTACCTCTGCCTCTTCTGCTCCAGTGACTCTCTCCTATTCCTTTGATATAATAGCTGTGGCAAGACTACTGTTCTCTAGATCCATCTCAGTGGAGCTTCTCCTTATTTACCTTTCCCATCTCTCTGCCACAAAGGTGCATTCAGTCATTTGACATGCTTTATTTGAGATGTAAAAAGTTCATTTTGGATCTTTCTCTCTGACTGTTTAGGCTCCAAAGGAACAGACCCTACCAATGAGAAAATATATTTATCTTATAAACTGTAGGGCTGTGTTTGCTACAAAGAGCAGTTCTGTCCGTGTTCTGCTTCACTAGTAAAAATGATGTGACAGGCAAGAGAGTTGTGGGAAAGAAATCTTCACTGTGCATTCGAAGTGATTTTGCTTTTACAGTGACAGCTTCTGAACTAGCTATTACTGTTCTGGAAAGATATATTGAAGTTACAGCAGGTAACTCTATTACAGAAAATATTAACTCAGAGTTTAATGGATGCCAAAAGCAGGTAGAATTAGGAATTACTTTTAAAGAACTAGAAAACAAAATAGAAGACATCATAATGCCACTACTTAAATCCTTCAGGTGTCTTCAATATAGGTCCGTGTTCCTTTGTCTTCAAAAGAATACAATAGTATTGTGAAAGATGCAGAAATGGACAATTAGGAGGACCAGTGGTGGTGGAAAGCTAAACGTAACACTCCTTATCTTGGAGTCATTGAGGAAAAGATACAACAGGTGTCTATAAAAAAGAAGTGACACAGAGTGAATGAAATGAATGGAAACTATCTCATTTTTGCTAAGACCATCAAATAAAATTACAAGTAACAGATTAAAAGTAAGCCATAGGGGTACTTTCTCATACATGTGGCTGCTACAAGACATTGGTGGATGCCTAAAGCTTATCAAAAGTGATGAGACAAATTAATGAAATAAAATTGACAGGATTCTATTAAACACAAAGGCATCACCTTTCATTCAGGAAGTCCCAGAGGCATAAGTCACTGCTGACAAAGGAGTGTTAACAGGGAGCTCTCACCATATGTTGTCCTGTTCTTACATGGTTCCCTATGCACCTGCTGTTGGTCAGTGTTGGAGATGGAGCTAGGCGGCTTTTTGCCCTGACCCAATAACAGTTTTCTTATGTTCACACAATTAGTGCTAGCCTTTGGGGAAGAGATTTAGGCCAGCTACTGTAGATGTTATTATAATGCTTAAAATATACATTCAGGACCCTGTCAGCATGATTTAGAACATCTCAATTAGGGACTGATTTGTATTCTGCTGTCAGTGAGGGAGCGCTGGTAGCACATCTGGACTCTCCAACACTTTTGCACACTTTGCTTTTGATTTTTAGTTTAAATAAACGTATTTCTGTTCAAGAAAACATTTCTTTGGGAAATGTTCTGAAGAATAATGCAAAAAAAAAGTACTTCTCCCTGCTTATGAAATTATCTCTTTCTGAGTAGCGACTAGAAGTTGTAATTTCAGATATTATTAGTGCCATCATTGTATCAAGTGATAGTATAGTACAAAATTCATTGCTGCCACATTTTAATCTGATATTGATGATTCATACAAAGTCAGATAATTTCATCCCTCGTAACATGGTACAAAGCTGTTACTGTATGAGTCAGTTTCCAGTAATGAAGGGTAAAAATATACCAGAATTCACTATATAACGATATTAGGGCTGTAATACACTTTTCAGGATAACCAAGATAGACTTGGAACTTTCTTCCATGTTAAATTAAAATGCTCTTCTTTTGTTGTTGCTCATCATTAAACGTATTGAATACTGTGCTCTTACCTGGGGGATTGTGGGAACCTTGTAATATTTATAAAGGGAAGAGCCACTCATCTCAGGGCCATTTCTGCTGTATGTATTATTTATTTCCAGGTCTATCCCCTCCCATGTTCACTGTCTTTAAGAAGTATGATGAATAAAACATTCTGTGCTGAACAGTGGGGGCTATATTCTCAAGCATATATTCAGGACATTTCTATGCAATGTCAAAGTAGAAATTTTTCACCACAAAAGTGTATTCTTCACTTGATCCATTCATTTTACATTTATTGTTTAGATTAATTATTTTATTTCCCTACATGACTGGTTTTCGTCTGGGCAACCCAAAGGGATTTTGTAACCAATGAAGATAGACTTTGGTTTTTAACACCTGTGAGAAGTAACTGTAGAAGAGACTTAAAAGAAGTGACTTGTTATCTTTGTTTTTTAAAATAATATTTTATTCATTATTAATGCATAAGAAAAAAGAGGAAACAATGTCATAAACTTCCTACAGCATGTTGTAGTATATCAAGAATGAAGCATACATTGTCTTCATCTAACTTTAACCAACATTCCAATAGTATCAGTAATAGCAATACCCTATTGCTACTAACAGAGACTGGCACCAAAAGTCCTTGTGGCAGCTCTCCTCTTGATACCTCTTCATTGATGGGGCTGTGACTGGCTGCTTGCCGTCTGTTTCTGAAAAGGCTAGTTCATTAGTCCTGGCTCAAGAAAACGAAAACCACCCATGCCTTATGAGAGAGGCCAAACAACATTGACACGTTTTGGGTTTTTTTATTTATTTGTTTGTTTGTTTTAGGCTTTATTCCCCTCATAGCAGACTACCTTGTCCTCATACAGCAACTTATTTCCAATTTTCAGACAGTATACATGTATCTTCCAGAGAATATGGCCCTAATACTCCCTTGTGTTTATTTTCAGTTCTTGTTACAGAAATAGCTAATGGACTTGGTAGAAGAGCTAACCTTCTGTGACAGCACTGCACTTTCTTGCATCTCCTAGCATTACAGGGCTAGGCCTTGCTGCAGAAAAATGTTCTTTCTGTAACCCTGCT
>JBCJKH010011749.1:0-17012 GCA_039877255.1 Loriculus beryllinus | reverse complement strand
ATAGCTACATCTACAGCTACAGAAGAGGTTAATCAAAAATTTTTTTAAAGGATGTTACCTGTTTGGAGGATAAAGAAGAGATGCAGAAACAGGGGAAATTATATCACATGTATGCAATGCATGGCTTCTTTCAAAGCGCATGTGTTAAGACTGGATAAGAAAGTAGAAAGCAATATCAATTGAGTAATATATCTAGGAAACACAAAGTGAAATGAATATTTGACAGTAAGCAAACAACTGAGGGAGGAAGTGAATGAAGCATAAGTGAAAATAATGTTAAGATAAATGGATGCCCCATTAGTGATGATGCTTACAGATATAATCTCTCAAGATGTCATTCTCCAAAGAAATCTTTCTTCCAGTAATAACAGTCAGACAGTTCTTAGCTGAACAGTTTGGATTAAAACACTCTCCTTTGTCAAGGCCTTAGACTTTCCTGAGTTTTCTTTGTGCGGTAAAGAAATTGTAGAAAGGACATGTGATGAACAGACACCTTTTTATTTCCAAGACACAAGGTATTAAAGAGATTTTAAGATGTGTGTTTTGTGCCTGAGATGCACAAAGGGGTAACATATAAAAGTGTAACAATGACATTGTTGTTGAATGTTCAAGCAGCACAAGTGTCCTTTGCACCAGTATGAGAAGATGAATAGGCCAGGCCAAGAAAATGGGAAAAGTTATGCCAGATTATTGACTGGCTAGAGACAGCTGTTAAATATCTGAGGGAGAGCAAATGACCAAGAAAACTACTTAGCACAGAGGGAAGATGATTTGCCTGACGTTTCTGGAGAATGTGTCAGCTTGAATGTTAATTGTGAACAACCTGCTTCACTGCAACAGTCCTCTATGTGCTTTGTAAAAAAATATACTTCCCTGAAAAGTGAACCCTGACAACAAAATGGGTGACACATCAAGAAATTAATTCTTGACATTTTTTTGGCCATAGGACTGAAGACGGTGAGAAAATGGATCTAGAGCATTTCTAACTGTAGACTTCCAAGTTGCCTCCAGGTAAAAAACTCACAAAAAACCCAAATTTATCATTATAAATTAAGATAGTGTTGCACTAACACAGCTTTTCAAATATTTCTGTCTTATCACTTACATATGGTACATGCTGGAAAGCATGTACAGAATATTGAATTTCCCCACTGCTTTTAAGCACAGAGATTAAATAGATGAGCTGTAAAAGGAAACAAATTTTTCTAAAAGAAAGTAAACCTCAAAACCTCATAAATTCCAATGAGTGGATGCCATCTCCAGCCCAGATTTTCTGTCTACCATTCCATTCTTCCTTACAAAAACTACCAGAGATTTCCTTAATTGTTTAATTAAGAAATGTAAAGAGGAAACTGACACAATATAGTTTATTAATTTGCAGATTGCGTTAAAAATATTTCTATTTGCAAGTTCTATGGTGCAAGAAAAGAAAAAGCAGCATGGCTGAGTTTTTAAAAATTGCACCCAGTGTGTCCAGACTTTTGTTTGTTTTATTGGTCAATCTCAAAGCTAAACTATACTAATCAAATTCTACTTCAGGAAATATAGATTTTCTCTGAATTATGTGACCTTCTTCAGCTCCAGACTCAGAAACTGTGATCTAACAATAATGATCTCTGGAAAGCAGAAAGTTGTTCATGCTGACTTCTTGAAAATTTCATATGCCCTTAAGCTTTGCCTTGAGGTAAGCCCTTGAGTGAGTTACAATCACTAATGATTACTTCCTTCTCTTCCCACCTTTTTGATCAAAGCCATGTTTCCCTGTTGCATTTATCAATTTGTACATCTGATTGACAGGCCACAGATCTGTATTTTTAATGAGATTCAAAATTTATTCTGTTTTTAAAGGTGAGCTTTGAACTCTTGTTATGAACATCAATCCTGCAAATACACATATAAATAGTCTTCATGCTTGAGTGGTCCTATGGAACCAGAAAAGAACTTTGGTGAATGAAGCTGATCACATACATAAGTGTTTGTACAACTGAGCTAACATCAGCTACTGCTTCCAAGAGCAATTACCCCTTGGTACACCCTCCACACACAAAAATAGAGATTCTCACACTCTCTTATATTATAAGGATATTGACAATGCAACTCAGAAAGATGGTGATTCAATAATGTGCCGTATTGTAGCAGAACTTCGCCTTACAGTGCGTAGTGCTCCTGGGACTATTTCGAAAATATTAACCTGGCATATTTCAGGCACAATGTGACATACCTACTATGTTCTGAGCAGGCATGAATGCACATGTGAGTTTCATGCAAGCTGCAGTCTAGGATAACTGCTGACAGTGCAATGCTACACTAATGAACCCTTCTGAGAGAAAGAGCTCAGGAGCTTCTGAGAGACAGTGCTAATTCAGTGCACTCATGTGGCTTTTGATTCAGGGCCATCTTGAGTTCAGCTGCCTTGGAGACCAAAAGCAAACACACATTATAGATATAGCCCTAAAGGTACTATGGGGCACCTCCAGGCTTTCTGCCAGCAAGCTACACCAGTGGCAAGCGCAACAGGCCACTGTGACTTTGCTTATTCTTCCTGACCTGCTATGCCTCCTCCCCACCCATTCCTAGTTCGTTGGAGCAGGAATGCAGAGGCAAAGATTCAAGAGATATAGCTACAAAGGGAATTCCCCTTAACCAGGAAGCTTTTTTCAGTCACTACCTCTCTATGACAGCTACTCTACACTGAAGGTTAAGCTGAAGTTTGGCATATACTTCAGAGATTTGCTGAACTTAAACATTTTGTGAAGAAAGGTGAATTAAACTGTTCATTTTATTCTTCTGCTTGGTTAGAAAGGAAATTATTAATGTCATGCATCAACAAACCAATATAATAAAAATACCATTCCTGACCCCATTCAACCAAAACAAACTAAACTCACCCAGCATTAAACACTTAAATAATAAAAATTAACATGTGAGAGAATGCAGAAGTTCCCTTTTTAACAACAGGATACAAATAGGCTTTTCCAGAGTGCAATTCATTTAATCTGAAAAGGTGTAATTGTGGTACATGTAATGATTCTTCATTGACTCTGAAGTGTCAATAAGATTAGACTGGCTGATGTTGCATGACTCAGCTAACTTTTAAAGATCTGAATTATGGCAGATGCACTGGTGTTAAACCTCAACAACATATAGATTTTTCAGGTTAGAATGACCTGCTATGGTTACCAAGTCTTACTCCACAGCACAGGAGGAAGTACACAGGGAATATTAGATTGAATCCAAGAAATTTGTTAATATGAAATAATCAAAATATCAAAATAATAGTCCCAATTATCTGGAGATTTTCTTATTGTCTTATCTATAGAAAGATA
The DNA here is from genome assembly GCA_039877255.1 of Loriculus beryllinus. Classification (NCBI taxonomy): domain Eukaryota; kingdom Metazoa; phylum Chordata; class Aves; order Psittaciformes; family Psittacidae; genus Loriculus; species Loriculus beryllinus. The sequence goes on along the minus strand of JBCJKH010011749.1, from coordinate 13,686 downwards.
CTTTTTATTTTACGGGCTAATACCAATAAAGCCAAATAAGCTGATTGCCTTTAATCCTGAAAAGAAGAATGATTTTGACCAAAACCTCCTATTTCACTGGCTTTCCACCTTACCTGCTGAATTTCATGCACACAAGGCCCACAGAAGTTTAGCACTGAAAGGCAACCTATTTTCTGCATATCTTCTTCACTGTTGAAATGAATGACAGAGTAGTCCTCTAAAACAGTGTATGTACAGTTCCCTTAGAAGTTAAGCTTAAACCCAGAAAAATCCCTAATCTAGTTTAATGTACTCACCTTTCATTATATAATTCCCTTAGCTCCTACATAAAAAGTGTGAAAAGTAGGCAAAGAATTCCAGCCTTGAACCTTCTGGAACAGACCTTCTCAGCTGAGATGTCTGTGTGGTGTCAGCCTTGTGACAATATGACAAAAGTCAGTAGAAGGTCACTGTAAAGTGTCAAAGCCTGACACTGATGCCCTGCAGGGTGCAGGTTTTAGTCTGTGCAATTTTTTCCTTTGGTGTGATGTTTACTCAGGACAGGCTTGCATCAAAATAGCGAAGATGTGAAGAAAGTTTAGACTTGAATTTGGGATTCAGCCTTCTAACTGAAGCTTTAGCTGGACTAGCTATGACTGTCTGTATACTCATAAATCATGTCAGATGTTCTCTTTTCCTAAACATGAAACATTTAGCAACTGCTGTCACTGCTGATGACCTCTACAAAATAATGCTAAGCAGGAATATTTGCAAAGCACTTATTTTTCTTCATATATTCCCCTCTTAAGTCTACACTTTCACAAACACTTCCAGTTGGCAGTTCTAAAAGATAGCTTTGATCTGTAGACATAGGTGTATGCAGGCGTTATGCAAGATACTTCACAAATATTTGGAAATCCAGCTTTGACAAAAATGGCAGTGTCCATGCTTGTTGAGTTATAACCATATATTGCCAAAGAGTGTGTAGGTCGGCACAACTCCTTGTGTCAGCTGTTTCATCACATGAATGCATTTCTTTATGAACCACTGCTATGACCACCAGCTTTTTCCAGCAGGATCAACTGATGCCAAAATACAGGATTTTGGAAATCTTTGTTACATTTTAAAAACTGGTCCAGCTTATCACATATTTTTCTTGTTATTTTACAGCCATACTTTCAGAACTTGCTCTTTCACTGCTGCTTGTAAGCAGAAATTTGACCCTTATTTGGTGGTCCTCAGCAGGACCTCAGTTGTCTGTGATGTATTTGATACATTTGATATATAAGATATATAAGATACACTTGTCTGTGTGAAAAAAAAGCCTCAGGTGGGTATTTTGCTAACTGGAAATTACCATTCTAGGGCACTGGCTTTGCCACATAGGGTAAGAATGGAGATTGACTTTATTTCCTTTAGTATAAGGCAATGTGAGACATTCTTTCAGAGTAAAATTTCACAGTTTTCTAATAAGAACTTTTGGGGTTTTTTTTACTGATAAATTTTCAGCTACAAGGTTATCAGTCTCTGCACTTTAATAATTTCATGGTTGATTTCATGTAATAAATATTTATCTTCTTTTAACCACTGCAGGCTGCAAGCTTGACAAGATGAGGCATTTCAATAACAATCTCGGCCTCCTTGTGAAACAAGGTTTCTCTCAGTGTGACGCAAATCTTAGCCTCTTCATCAGCACTTGTAAAACAGTTGACTCATACACCTGACTCTTCCTATGCTCGCTCCTCATATAAGATCACAAGTTTTATTCTCCCAAATAAAGCTCAAAGTAAAACAAAACAAAAGACCTAATGCTTCCATAAGAAGACAGCCTGCAAAAACAGCGTGCAGCCTGGACCTTCTCTGGGTTTTTTGAACTGCATATGTAGTCTATTTTCATGTAGCTTACTGGAAGAGATTTTTCAGACTGGTGGCTTTGTGGAAGTATTGCTAGCACTCAGATTAGTTTCAAGAATTCTGTTTTAGAGGACCTACAGTTTTTGCTGAAAATATGTCTGTATCAATACTTGTCCCACTTGCAAGTGTATAACGAGGTTGGGAATGCATTCATGCTGCCCACATGGTGCCAAGCCTGTGACCATTTAGCAGTGTTCCTCATAAAGAGCAAAAATATAATGTAAAAAGTTGCATCACTTGCCAAGGGGACCTAGGGGATTCCACTCGCATGCAAGGTGTTTCCTTCCTTGGTTTCAATTTGTTTTTACTGTTCTAGCTAGCAGAATTTCCTCACATAACCTCAGGTTGATTTCAGTATTTCATTTTCAGGGTGGAGCACTACCATGATTATTTTCTGTAAACTGCTTAGAGTGGGATTGTGAAATAGAGGGTGAGAGAGCTCAGCTGTGCAATTCTGGCACAATGAGCAGTTTCAAGGGATCAAAATCTTTGCTATGATTTAGGGTGAGTCACTTTGGAAACTATCCCAATTTACATAGAAACCTTCCCCCCACACACTATTATTCATTTTCTATTCACTGGGTACTGCCCGTTGATGTGCAGAGTCTTACCTATAAGAGACATGTAAGACAGCTCAAGGAGCAGGTTCGTGTCAATAACCCCTTTTGCTTGACAACAAGAAATATTAATTCCTTCTTATTTCCAGGATATTTGAATAGGTATAAGCTAGTTAAACCATTTCCCAAAGATCTGGATCTCACTTTGAAGTGTAAACTAGCCCAGTATAACCACAAAATACTGCTACTGTGTACAGTGGATACTATACTGTGGAGTATGCTTTAATAGATATCTACAAACACTTATCCAAGAGAAACTGTTTGCCCGAGTATGTTTTTGTAAGTGTTTTTACTTTTATTTCACTCAGTGAAAAAACACATGACTCACAAGTTGGAGCAGCTACATTTGACCCCCTTAACTTACTATGGATTGTGGGATGCTGTCAAAACAAATAATCTGGTATGTGTACTGATTGCCTGAAGTAGAAACCAAAGAAGAAGCTGTTAAAGCCCAGGAAGATATTCACATCCCTAGGGGAAAAAACCAACCAAATCACCCCACTAGAGAAAAGGCACAGAAAGTTTTATAGAATAACCATGAAAAAGTTCTAATTGTTACTGGTTGATATATTGATCATGATTGTTGAGAAGCCAAACCACTGTGCTGCAAAGAAAACTACAGGACACAATATATTATTGAGAATAATGGAAACATGCAAATAGTCATTTAATGTAGTAGCTCTTTAAGAGGTAAAAAGAGAAATTACACTGGGACAGAGTGTGCTGTACCAATACACACTGATCATTTTTTACACCAACTTCAATGCCATTATTTATGGCACCCGAGCAGCCAGGTACTTAAAATGCTGTGTAACTTTAGCACTAGGTGAGATGAGTATGGACGTCCTCATCATTGCAAATTACACAGTTTTTATTTCAAGTATATTATTAAATATTATTTCATATTTTTAATATTCACTTTCCAGTCACAGTTACTTTCTGTCTTGACTCTTCTTGCAAACAAAACAACACATTATTTTCAAGAAAGTCTTGTCAAAAGGAGTTTCTGCCTAGAAGCCACTGTAATTACAATAAATAAATGACAGTTTTCCCTAACAGAGAAAATGTTCCACTCTAGGCAGCCTTTTTGTACTTTCACTTAGAATCACATCCTAATCAAGAATGCCTATAGTTCAGCACTTCAACTGATTGCATTCTTAGTATTCAAAACCAGATCTTCCACCTGCCAGCTTGTTTAGCTGAATGATTTGTTCATATTATTGCGCTGCTTGTATTTACTGTTTTGTGGGGAGTTTGCTGTTGATCAACACAAATTTCATATTATCGTATATCACTGTCAACTTCAGAGGCAATTTAAATAAATGTATGTAGCCATGGGGAGGATTGCATTGTGCACCCAACCTAGTTACAGAACAATTAAACTCACTCTGCAGGAAAACCAACAATGATTTGATTAACTTACAGTAGCAGATGTCCAATTGTATTTCAGCTTGAAGCACAGAAAATATCTGGATCTCATTTAGAAGACCAAAACCACAGTAGTCTGTCCCTCCCAACAAAGCTGCAGTTAAATATATAAACAAGTGTTTTCTAGTTACTGATTTAAGGCATTTTCAGAATAGTCAAAATGGCGTGGGTTTTGTATTATTTTACTGTAAACACTTCATATAATTTTCCTTTTCAAAAGCATTTATGCAAGCTACAGTTATTTTAAAAGTTTTTTATGCTGCTGGCAGTGCATTTTCTTTATTTCGACTGACAAGTGAATGTTTTTTGCAAAAATTTTAAAGTTTCACTCTGTGGTGAAGCAAACTTTTTCCATATGAAAATATGTGAAAGTACTTTCTCTTTCAAAAAATTCTATGGCTTTTCTTGGACTGCATGCCTGGGTCTTGTGGGCTGCTGCAGTTTCTAACATTAGTGACTAATCTCTCAGAATCCTTAGGAAGACCCTTCTTCCTTCCAGAGATTTGAATCCTACAGAAAGTAATCTTGGTTACTTTCCACATCATTCTCTTGGCTCTAGTGCTCTGTGGATGTATTGTTGCAAAGAAAAGGAACTATGAAAATTATTCAGGCAACCTGATATAGAAGTTAGTATGATGAAAAGAAGATAAAAATTAAAAGAAAAAAGAAACAACAATAAGCAATTCGTACTGCTTACTCTACAGGACTGCCAGACTTTGGCATCTTAAGCAGTTGCTAAAGAGAAGGTGCCATGATGTCTATTAGAGCTGCTCGCTGCCCACTGTATGATAGCCTATTTAATTAGCCATGGCGGTGTTTGTATACCTCCTGCTTTTATTCTGTTCCATGTTCCAGATTTCTTAGAGAGATATTTCCCATTATTTAGAACAGTGAGGGATATCTACAGTCCTTTGCAGCAATTCAATAAGAAGTTATCATGGAAGGCCAGGCCACAGAGGCAGTTGAGCAGAAACAGGGTATTAAGCTTTTAAATGTAACTTGCACAAGTCACCCTGGAAAGCAAAATCCTCTCTTCTCAGTAGAAGGTTCTGGTGTTTGGTGGGTTTTCATATAGTTGCAAACTGTTACAGGATAAAAGTCTGAATTTATAAGCTGCCCTACTGAGACTTATAAGGAGAGAGGAAAAAAAGTTAGGTACTTCTAGGGGTTATGCAAAGAGGGAATTCAGGCTGGAAAGGAAGCAGTCACGATCTATCTCAGCTCCAGAAGGCTCAGTGCTACAGAACAAAAAACAAAGAGAGAACAAAAAGTTGCACATCACCAGAAAAAAAAAAAAAAGAAAAAAACCCACTATTTGATAAAAAATAGCTGCAATAGACCACCATATTTCAACAATTTTCTCTCACATGGACATTTCATTAACATTGATTTTTTTATTTTGACATTTCACTAGCAGAATTGCATTGCCTTCTTCCTTACCTATCTCACATACACACACACACACATACATACACACACTTATAAATCTGTAGTGAAATGTAATAAACTAACATTGATTTGAACAAAAATTAGATGAAGTAAGGTAATGCAAAAGTAGTAGTTGCTGAGGTAGACTTCACCTGTGGTCACTAATAGGCATTCAAAAAATAAACACTTGATGACTATTCCTGCAATAACTGCAATCCATTCCTACTCAGAAAAAAAATCCACCCAGAAGATTTTTATTCATGTGCTGCAATGCTTTACTGAAATAGTCATCTGCCTGGCTTTTGATATTTTCATACAGCTGTGTAGGAAATCCTCAAGTCCCACTTCATATTGCTCGTTGCATGGTCATAACTCTTTATGGCCTTTTATATTGCTGGCTGAAATCATGCACATTTGCATGTCTGAAAGCCTTTAACGAGCAAATCAGTTCACAGGCCAGTTATTTCATATCATCAGTGTAATCAGTGTTGCATAATAAAATAGCATAAATATTAAACAAAAGGTCTAACAAATGTACAGAGTTTCAATCTACTGAAATGTTAGCCTAAACAGAATACATCAAAAGGCATCCACCATAGAGAGGGTTGAATGATGTTCCACGTTCAGGTGATCAATACAAAAAGAGAATTATGTGTAGAGCTGCAAGAAGTCTAAATAATGTAATGACCAAGTGGCTGATAGAGATTCCCAGAAATTGTCTTTCAGGCCCACAGTGATTGGACCATCTAATATAAGATGGCAAATCAACACGTATCTGCTGTCCATATCTAAGGTCCCATGATTTTCAGGCGAATTATGGTGTTTACATCTTCCTGCTAAAGGCTTGTACATTCTGCACTCAGTTTCATTTATTCTGACCTGAGAAATACTGGGAACTGTGAGGAGAACAATTAAAGCATTAGTCATCAAATCACTTTAAGATATCACTTAAAGCTGTTCCAGAGGTCAGGTCTACTAGCATGCTCTGGCAGAGATAGAGACTAAGAGCATACAAGGGTGTATCAACAGGACTATAGCAAATGGAGAAAGGAAAGTGATTATCTCACTTGGCACTTGTTAGACTACATCTGGATTCTCGCACTCAATTTTAACCCCCCCAGAACAACAATGATGTTAATAACTGAAGCAAGCTCAGCATAGGGCCACTGTGATAGCTGTTGCTGGAACTCTTGGCCTTGAGGAGAGGCTGAAGGAGCTGGGCTGGTCCAGCCTGTAGTAGGGATAGGACTGACCAGCAGCTTCCAGTACCCAAAGGCATCAAGGAGATGAAGCCAGACCCTACACAATGGGGCATACATGAAAGACAACAAGCACAGATCAAATGAAAACTAATTCCACCTGGATATAAGGAAAGGATTTAATCTGTGAGGATAACTAAGCATTGAAACAGACTTTGTGAAAAGGCCAAGAAATCCTCACCTTTGGTGGAGCTGGTAAAGTTCTGAGCAGCCTGACAGTTTTGGCCCTGTCTGAAGCACGAGTCCTCCCAGGTTCCTTCCAGCTTGTCATTTGGCAGTCTGAACCAGACAGCTAATACAGTGGGTTAAATGGGAGTGACAGTGCATACAGCAGATGAGAGATGGATGGACAGAAAAAGGGAGATTCAAAATATTATTGCTATGCACTGTACTTTTATAGTCCTTTGTTTATGATATTTTTCATTCATTCTGAATGAATGACCACATCAAATATGTCAGTGCTGGTGATAAGATTTAAAGGTCAGCTGCTCTCTTCAAGAGAGAGAGGTTTTGGCAGTTGAGAGGAAGGGGGTGTTTATATAGGAGCTTAACATTATTCAGAAATACTAATTTGCCACCATAACTTGGATTTCAAGTTGTTTAAGAAATCTGGTGGAGACACAGGGTCATTAGTTTTGTTTAAAACAGATTAACAAAGACAAGATTAAAAACAGCACATTCAAGTAAAGATGGAAGAGATGTAGTCATCTGTAATTTTACCTTCCAAATAAATTTTTGGTGATACTCAGTACAGACCAAGTTTTAAATTAGCATCTATTGTTGCACACTCTGTCCTTCTTCTGCATGACTATAAGATACATTTTTTTCTATGGTTTATTTTTCCCTTGTGTATTACTCACTAGCTCATTCCTTCCACATTTAATTGAGCTTCTTGGTTCATAGCTCTCAAGTCATCTGCATTTATAGAAGACCATCATTTTAAGCATTATATCCTCTGGTCTTCAGGTTAAATTCACTCTACCTCCAAAACAAAACAAAACAGAACAAAAACAAAAGCAAAAACAAGAAAGGAGGATTTGTTATTTTGTTCCAGAAATAATAGTCAGTGACATGAGCATGATCAGAAGGATGACTTGAGGATTTCAGTGATGTTGAATGTAGATTAGCTTAGAAATTGCTTGAGAACTCCAACTTATCTGGAACAGATGGCAAAACTCATCAGTTTAACACATAGGTGAGATACATGCAAATCTGTGGTAAACCTAACTTTCTTGTACTACACTTTTAGAGCAAGTTAATTTTCATCTCTTTTTTATGTTTTTGATCCTAGTTAGGTGAACCCATAATGGTTACTTGGTACCAAATGCAAAAAATATTTTAATTACAGTCCAAATCCTCTGGCCAGATTATGAAGCAACTAACATAGCACTAATTGAAAATTAGGGTATATCTACACATCAAGATAAAGTGCAATAAGGATTGCCACTTTAGATAGAGTTGCCAAATAATATAAAAATAGACCTGACAGCACCATGGAATAAATATGCATACGATACGAATTTGTGCATATAACCATGAAACTCCAGTGTACAGTTTCATAATATGCTAAAATTCTGCACCTTCAGCCTGATCAGAAATTTGTGGCAACACCTTTCAGCTGCTATTGTTATCTTATCCCAGCTATATTCAAGAAAGCACAGTCAGACTTTGGCTTAGATATAATAGCCATACCCTATTTCAGTTTCAGTAGAGAAGCAGAGTACTGAGTTTGCATAGAGGAAACTATTTTCACCTGCTGAGACTGGAAGAGTGGAACACTGGCAAGCAGAACTGGAGGAGGAAAGCACTTGCACAATACTAAAAGCAGAGGAGGTGGGAACCTCACAGGACATTCTTGGCTTTAAATTGTCATAATAGGATAAATAGATGATATACTGTATATGCTGCAACTCAGTTACAACTAGACCATCTGGTAGACAAACCAACAGTTTTAGCAAATAGTGAATTCACAGAAAAGTAAGAGAGGTCATGCCTTTGTTAGCTTTTTTCTTATACAAAATGAAACAACGGAAGTTAAAAAGTATTTAATGATGAAGGAAAACACACCTATGAGTCATTTTAAGGAGAGCAAAGAATATCTGGGGACGCTACTGAGTAAGAAAGACCACCTCATGCTTTTTCATATCAGGGATGCTCAGAATATTCATTTGCAGTAGCTACTTTTGCTGCTCTGAGACCTGTGTAGAAAGCAGAGATCTTCAGAACCTGACAAGTTTTGTTGTTAGGTGTCTTTTTTTTCCCTTATTCCCTGCAGTGAGTTTTACTGCCAGGTGAGCTCTTCTGTCAGGATCTCTCAGCCCCATTTAACAGGCTTCTACATGTTCCGGAACTTGAAAGACACACCCAGCATATCATCATTGTTCCCATCATAGGTCACGTTGATTCTGGCTTCCTCCCAAATCAAACATGAATGTCTTTTTTTTCCTCTTTTCCTTTTTTTTTTTTTTTTTTTTTTTGAGTTTCTGTGAAAAGGATTAGTAGTATATGAAAAATCCAAACCTCCCTAAGAACTGAAACAAACTGAAAAACCCACAAACCAAAATCCTGAAAAAAAAAACCCAGTTTAAAATAATATGTAACATACATTATTCCCATCCTAAGTATTCAAAGTGCCCAAAGGAATAGAAATCTAAACAAAGCAAGTAGAAAACTCATCAGGAATAGTGTGATGTGCATTTTAGAACAGTTTAAACCAAATAAAGGCATGTAGTTCAGATCTCTGATACTGATTAAATGTATTGGGGTTACTCAGCAATGTCTTCTTATTGGCCCTAATTCAGCAAAGGCATAGCTAATTAGGAATACAAGCATGGAAACAGGATTTAAGCTTTAGAACAGCCATATGGGTGCTTATAGCATCTTACTAAATAAGGGCTTGGAGCCTTAGTTAGCAACTTTATTCATGTAGAGTTTTACACGTAGTTTGCTAGAGATGTCATCCCATCAATCTCACGATCTTTTTCCTTTTGTGTTTTTATATGCCACATGGCAAAGTTTCCACTTTTCCCTATATGGGGGAGGAATTTGAGGGAAGAAGCCAGTCATGATGTATTTGATTGACTTCTATGCTTACATTTGACACATAGAAATAGACTATTTCTTTGTTTATATAATTAATTTACAACTCATGGAGCTTGGTATCCCGGTAAAATAAAGTGTTGTGAATACCTGCACACTTTTCTGAGTGTTTTGGAACTGGATTTGAGGGCTGGAAATGAGAAGAAGAGTGTTGAACAGCAAGAGACTGCTGAGAAAAAAATACTGTGCATTAAAATGGCACCATACAGTCATTTATTGTTTCTAAACAATTTCCAGATAAAATGTGAAAACAGGGAGATGGTTTTCCTAACTGACAACTCTGCAAACACAATGTGTGTGAGTCAAGCAAGAGTTATATAACTAATTAAAAACAAATTAATTTAATCAAAGACATTAGGCACTCCTTACCTATGTAGCTGGATTATCTTTTTAGTTTTACCTCTATCCTCTCCCCTCCTGCTGTATTGGTTACACCCACATCTTATTTCTTGTCTGAAAATAAACAGTTCTTTTGGGAAAGGAAATGTATCTTTGCATGTGCAGACACATTGCCTGTCTTGGTTTAGATCAGGCGCAACTCTAATGTAAATAAAAACAACAGTAGAAAAAGACAAATATAAACAAAGTACGTAGGCAACATGCTATTTGTGTACATTATTAAAGGCAACTGATTTGAATCTCTTCAGTCACTGATTCAGTAGACAAATACTTTCCCAGCACTTGCGGTCAGTCATAGTTTCTCTCCATGCAGAAAATGCACCTTTTAGGATGACATAGGTTTACGACTCGAACAGGTGAGTAAAGATATTTTAATCAGCCTAGTAATCAGCTTTTGAAATCGGACACCTTCGAAACTGGGTGAGGTTTATAAGGAGCATTGGGAAACTTCATATTGCTTCAGAACTTTGAAGATTAATTTTATTGCAATGAAAGCCAAAGGGTTTACAAGTGAACATTAAAACCAGACAATGTTTAATATAAAGAATAAATCTTGCAGACGCTGTACATAATTTCTACTTTGGGATTATTATTTAATGACATGATGGAATGAAAGACTTTGCTTTCATTTGCATGATATTCTCTCTTGGAACGGATGCTCAAGGCAAAATCCTGGCTTGCAATGCAAGGTTTGCCAACTAGGGAAAAGAACACAGGCAGCCTCTTCCTTTCCTCATGCACCTGTACAGGTCTGGGGTAGGATGGCGCCACGTGTACTGGGAGAACTGAGGAGTGGAGGGATGGCCCACAGTGCCAAAGTGAGATTAAAGATGTGGTTTACTGAACTGGTTTGCAGAAAAGGCCCCCTCCCTCCACATATGCCTGTGGGAGTCTGCCTAAGGCCATGTCTACACCACACAATAGAGTGCCATGATGTAAACCCTGAGCTGAGAGACCTCAACTAAATGCACATCAGGCCAAGCCAGGTTTTGTGGGCCTAGAGACACTTACACGTACAATAGTCTGTGCTGTTTCCAGGGCATTAACTATTGCCAGAAGACCTTCTCCAAAGAAATGACTAACAGCTTGTATCTTCCATCAGAAAGAAATGTCCGTGCTACATCTAGAACTGGAAGCAGGGTGCTGGGGAACACAAAGCAAGGATGCCTAATGTGGCTGCATGCAAACTTTTGAATTGGAAAGGGAACAGTCAAAGGCTCTTCAGATTGTCCTTGTGGCTATGCCACTTCCAGACCCAAGTCAGCCTTCATGCAGCAAGCTTATAAGTCTCTGCATAATGTCCTCAAAAAACTTCTCACTCTAGATAAAAAATGGGGGCCAACATGACCCCATGTACAAAAATTTTAGGTAACTGACGTGATGAACCTTGCTTTGTAAATCCCTGCTTCTCTTGATAAGCCAGAATAGGAACCTCAGCATTTCACCGTATTTAATCCTGGTTTTCTTTTTTTATTCTTTTTATTGAATGTAAAGATATGACAAGATTTAAAATTTAAAAAAAAAATAGAGGTAATTTCAATTATCAGTTTAATGGCATTAGTAATAATGAACTAACATTGGATTAATATGAAAACTAATCCTTAAAAAGAAAGAAGAAATATTAAAAGAAAAAGAATATAAGAAAATAAAACCAAAATTATTTAATACGAAAAGAACACCTTGACCATTACTGTAAGTACTTACTTCAGTAAACATTAAACTTCAAGTCTAGATTCATTAAAAAAAAACAAATAGGTCTGTCTGTGAAAAACAAACACAATTATTTGACAGAAAGAGCAGCATGAACTTCTGTTTTATTTACTTATTTTTTTTCTGCAACAGTTTGTACCCTTGTATAGACACAAACTTTAACCCTAAATCGATCACAATTACTCAAAGGACTGTTGTGTCTGACACATAACACAACTCCTGCTCCGTCCCATCAGAAGAGCTTCAATTCAGAAAACTTTCCTGGCAAGGTCTGAAAAATTGTAAAAAGAGTAACTTAGTAAAAGATGAGGGTTTTCAGTATAATAAAGCCTGCAAAGCCATCAGGAATATTCTGTTAAAGTACATAATCAGTAAAAAAGCATGAATAACAGGACATGCTTACTCACCTCAGTATCTGTAAGGAGTGAGAGAAGATAATATATTTGCCAACTGAATTTGTAACAGAAAAATCAGTAAAAAGCCTCACTGAGTTGCTGGGGCAGGGCTACTATAAGACCAGCCATACCTCTCATTTGTAAAAGATTTCTGGAAAGAGAAAATAGTTCCCCAGGTATGTAATCTACATTCACTTCTTTTCATGTTTGCGGAAAATACAGGGAAGACACAGAAAGAAACAGAAAGGAGCATGAGGTCTTCCAGCTGTTATGAACCAAGCTGCTAATAAATACTAAAATATGGCCCAAATCACCTTATTCAACAGAAATGCAAAGAAAATCATTACACTCCCACTTACAAAGCATATACTTATGGATATTTGTATGTTTCATTTGAAATAAATGCACCTTTTCCAAATTTTATTGAATTGTATCATTTGCAACTATCATCTTGCTCACAGAATTACCATGTATCACAAATTAAGAGCTACCTTCCTTATCTGTTCTTAATTTCTTCATCACAAAATGTCATGTCTGTTCTTGTAATCAAATTTATGAAAAAAAAAAAAAAAAAGAAAGAGGGCAAAGAATATTAGAAAGTAGTCAGAGTTCTTCCTCTTCCTTTTCTTGCTTTTCATTGGGAGGAGAGGAAATAATTCATTTCACAGAAACAAATCATTTTATGTACAGGTGTACAATTGGAAAAAACAAAAAGCCAATCCAGCACTGTAAGTCACGTTTAGAAGATTATTTATTAACCCTATTTAGTTGGAACACTTCTTTTTCCAAGTTCAAAGCTTCCTCATCACTTAAGGCACTCAAGAAAAATGGGCTTGTGTGAGAAGAAAACCAAAAACTAGTCTAAAAATGACATTTGAGCAACAGCAAAATATCCAAATGGGAAGTCTGAACTTATGGTGCGTTTACCCAGTTTTTATTTGACAATTTCTCTGCTGATTGTGACAAAATACTAAAGATAGAAAACTGATGTAGCATGTGACTGTATTCCTGGAGTGGCTCAGAAGGTTGACAAGTACTAACCACAAATATTGTTGCTGGCACCAGTAAAGGATCTCTGACTAATATAACTCACTAACTCATAGCTGAAAATTGAGCCATAGTACTCCTTGTGCAAAAAAAAAAATATTATTCCCTTTTATAATTTTTTTTCTTTTTTAATGATTGTAAACATCACAAGGGACCAGACAAAGTTATAGACTGGAAGATTATTGCTCTCAATACCCTACATCAGCATAAGAGATAGTGTAACTGATGCCATGGTTTTGGCTGGGATAGAATTTACTTTCTTCCTAGCGGCTAGTAAAGTGCTATGTTTTGGCTTTAGTCTGATAACACTGACAATGCTGATAACACACCAATGTTTAGTTGTTGTTCAGTAGCACCTACCCTGATCCAGGACTTTTCGGTCTCATGCTCTGCCAGTGAGGAGGGGCACAA
>JBCJKH010011746.1:0-13452 GCA_039877255.1 Loriculus beryllinus | reverse complement strand
TTCGACCTGCTGGTCACGCTCCTTTTGATGCAGCCCAGGATACGGTTGGCTTTCTGGGCTGTGAGCGCACACTGAAGATAGCTTATATTCATATTAGTTTGATGGGAGATGGCATACTTTAATAATTCTTTGTTAATTTCAGTTTCTTAGTATTGATCATGTGTAGCAAGCATGTCAGCTCCTTACTGACACTTGTAGCTGAGTGAAATAGTATCACAGAAGAACATTAAGTGCAGCATTAAGCTACGTTATAAATAGTTGATGTGAGCATGAACTGTGTGTAATGTTTTGTGCAGCTGAACTTGGATAAATTGGAAAAATTTTCCTGTATCTTAAAAAAATTAAAGCTAATTTTGAATTATGTTAATTTTTTTTGAGTTATTCCACATCAAAATTACTTATCAATTTATAATAGGTTTTCCCTAATTCTTTTTCTCATAAATTTCAGCTTAAGCTCTCCAACCCAAACCTGTTTTATTCTGTCTCTTAACATCACTCCTTAATTTTCCTACTCCACACTTAATTGACAGTTTCATACCTAATGAGTTAGAGCAGCTAAATATCAGACTTGTCCCACACTTGCAGTATTGTTTATTGGTCTATTAGTCACAAAAACAGTGGGCAGGGGCTGGAGCTGATTTAAAATAAGTACTTGGCTAGAATAAACTATAATTGCAGATATTAATCTCCTTAAAATGTACTTATATAAATCAACTAAGTTATTTGAGTTGGGGTTTTTAGTGTTTTGTTGGGTGCTTGTGATAAGCTTTTCTGAGTAAAGATGCACACCTTTGGCAAACTAAACTAGAATCACATCACCAGAAACAGCCTCCAAGGATCTGATCAATACTGTGCACCTCCAACAGCTGTCAAAATAAGAATCATCTCAGAAGTTAAGAACTCAACATAACACTTACATTTGAAATCATTTGGTTTGCAGAAACACACTGTCTTCTAAAACTGAGGAAGAAACTAAATATCAAGCAGTTTTTAAAATAAGGGAACTTTACATATCTTTTTGCTCCTCTCATAAACTTCCTGTCAGGCTTCCTGGTACAGTTTGAAGAAAGCAATGTCTGTATATTTATGAAAACTATTTAAGAAAGCATAAACAATAGGCTAATAAAAATAGAAACCAAACAAACAAAAAATGAGAAACAAGACACATATATAAGAACATGTGGGCCATGATCGTCCCTTTATATTTCACCTTCTTCCTTTCCTTTCTTTTTGTTTGTTATTCTCCCTTGTGAAACTGAGGTTCTAAAATTACCATTTTTATATTTGTGTAGACCAACAGGAAATATGTTTGCTGCACTAGTAAGTAGCTATATTAGTTTCCATTATCTGAAAAGCTGACTATTTGGATTAAAAAAGACAGGTGCCATGTGACTGAGTAGGCAATTTTAAATCTTGCTTTCTTTGACCGATAAAAACATCCTGTAACTCCAGGAGTTGAAGGGACAAGATCCTTCCTCACAAAATTGCAGTTCAGTCTTTCTTTGCTGATCTTTCTAGTCAGAGTATTCCGATGCAATGACTTCCAATTACTGTCTCCCATTTCTTCTACTTCAGCTCTCTGACTTCTTTCTCACTGTCTGACTGTCATAGAAGGGAGAATAACAAACAGAACAGTCTTAAAAATGTAACAACACTATTCCATTTCTAAACAGAACCCAAACAACTTTATTTAAAAATTAGTAAACATCGGACTTTTAATTTGAAGGGCAAATGCTGGTTTATAATATGCAGTTACATGCAGTTAAATGCAGTTCATAGTATGCAGCTGGCTGAAAGTCAAATTTTTATATATTGTTGACATTTTTTATTGAATATATTAAATTTCAGTATAATTAAAATATATCTTTGATAGCAAACAAACTTGCTTCTAAACAGAATGTCTTATAGCAGACTTCTATGTATGTAGATACATAGTTAATGCAGCATATGAAGCTAGATCCATTTTTCCAAATGGAACTATGAATCAACAGTATTAACACAGATGATATACTGTGGTCAGGGACCTTAACTATAAATTTCTCAATGCTTCCTGAGCTGATGGAGAAGGGAAGATGCAACCCTCTCTGTAAACACTACAGAGTTCTTAACCTACAAATTGTATATACATACAAATTAGAGATATCGGCACTTAAGAACATAATAGAATAGAAGGATTATATTTTTCTACAACCTTTTCTCTTCCAGTTTACAGAGCAGGCCAAAGAGAAACAATCAGTTGGAACAAAACATCCACTCGAGACTCCTGATCT
This sequence comes from Loriculus beryllinus, assembly GCA_039877255.1. Classification (NCBI taxonomy): domain Eukaryota; kingdom Metazoa; phylum Chordata; class Aves; order Psittaciformes; family Psittacidae; genus Loriculus; species Loriculus beryllinus. The sequence continues at coordinate 11,182 of JBCJKH010011746.1, read as the reverse complement.
TGGTGCTCTCTAGTCCTATGTTGCAGGAAAATATACTTCATTGCTGGCTTGCAACGAAAGTTGATGTAAGGTCATTCACTTCTGAATAGCCATTTGTTAAGAAACCAAAGCATTAATATTTTTGCTTTGAACAGTGGAAATATCCCAAAGCTATGACTTTGATCATACTGTGTGGGCATACTGATACAGTATTCAGCATGTTTTTGTGAGTTGCAATACAGCTTATGAAAAGGAGCTACAGATTCATACATTTCTATCAAAAAACAGGTTTGAGCTGTGCCTTGCAGAACTCTGAGCTCTTGTAACAAATGGCAAAGCCAAAAGGACATATTTGTGTCAAAAACTAGGCAGAATTTGATTGTCTCATTAGCAGATCATTAGTCTTTGGAACTTACTGAAAAATAGAATCTATCCTAGTCCATTTCCCTAGCCAGTCTCCTAGAAAATATTAAACTCAGTACATATTAACTGAAATGTGCCTTAAAATCTTTCACAATCAAGTCATACTGTGATATATTCTATATGTTGAAATGGTTCTTTCATGCTTTTCATGTTTTATAGAAATTCGATGACACTATGCATTTTGTCTTAATATAAATAATTATATTTGAATATGTTGACAAATAAAGGAAAAACAAGAAGCAATAAATATTGTATTCATTTAGTTGTACTTCAAACTTGTTTTGTACCACCAGAATCTAACTAAATATGTTTTTCTAAATCAATCAATTTATAAATTCTATGATATACTATATATCAATTTGAAAGATTATATATGTAATATTTTGCTGCAGTCGTTCTATGGTAATACTGGTTTAATTGAATTGCTTTGGAGTTCCAGACCGTTCACTTTTGTACAGTTGTTGCCAGATATTACAATTCTAAAAATATGCAAGTATAGTCACTGACAGCAACATGCAGTTTTTTATCTTTTTTTCCTTTTCTAATTATTTTGACTCTGATGAATGTTGCTTCCACAAGTTTAAGCATTTCAGCAAATTACTCCATGTTTTTTATGTCATTTAGAAATAAATTACAAATTGGAAAAATAAGAGTGCTGATTTTGCAGACAGAACAGCTATTGGTGTTTGTAAAAGAATATATTTCAAAATCTTGCCAGAAAAACTAAGTTAATTGCCAGCCAGTAAGTGAGTTCATTAGCACTGACTTCATGAAATGGTTTCAAAGGTCAAAAATTCATTCAGATCAGAAAAAGTTGGGTTCCTCCAATTTCTATTTGTCTGTCATCCAGAAATGAAAGAAGGTTCATGTCATTGAAATAAACGCAATTTTTCAGAAGAAAGCAAGAGTCAGAGACCGTCCAACCCAAATTTCCTATGAATTGAACATGAATCCTTCTTACGTATTCTGTGAGAAAAAAATCTGAGATAAGTTTTCAAACCAAATAGAGAAGATGAAGAAAAATGCAGAAAACAATTTACTCAGCTCCCATTCTTACCAAATTGACATTTGTTCCACCTGTTAGCCTTTATGCCAACAAAAAGGAAGGGCATGGGGAAGCATCTGGATCTGTTTTTTTCCACTTGCTTGTATATAAACCCAGTTCTGGCAGCAGAAGATGAGTACTTGAACATACTGTGTCAGTCTGTTTCTCCACATGTATCTGCTAGTACTCCACTACTGTTCTATAGATCAAAATGTGCTACATGAATTATGATGAACCTTAAATAAATTGGATGAGCTGTCTGCAGTCAAGCAATGATTTTATCTTAATGAGTTTTCTATTCAGCAGAGTAACAGGTTTTAGGTGTACTCCAAGGACATTCCAATAATCCAAACTGCACCACGAAGGATAATGGCTTTAAACTGAAAGAGGGTGGATTTAGATTAGATATTAGGAAGAAATTTTTTTACTGTGAGTGTGGTAAGACACAAGAACAAGTTGCCCGGAGAAGTGGATGCTCCATCTCTAGAAGTGTCCAAAGACAGCCTGGATGGGGCTTTGAGCCACCTGGTCTAGTGGAAGGTGTCCCTCCCCGTGGCAAGGGGCTTGGAACAAGATGATCTTTATGGTCCCTACCAACTTAAATCATTCTATGATTCTGTGATTCTATGATTAACTAACTCACAAAGCACATTTAACAAGTCCACATGGGAGTCCCACCAAACACAGCTGAAGGGATTAACAGCTGTCACCCCAGGACTGCCAAGACCACCACTAAACCATATAATTGAGGATCTCATACATGGTTTTTGAACACTTCCAGGGATGGTGACTTCACCACTGCCCTGGGTGGCTTGCTCCAGTGCCTGATCACCCTCTCTGTGAAGAAATTGTTCCTAATATCCATTCTAAATATCCCCTGACACAGCTTGAGGCTGTTACTTCTTGTTCTATCACTTGTTACTTGGGAGAAGAAACCAACCCCCACCTCACTACAACCTCCTTTCTAGGTAGTTGTAGAGAGAAATAAGGTCCCTCTTGAGCCTTCTCTTCTCCAGACTAAATAACCCCAGTTCCCTCAGCCATTCCTCATAAGATTTATTCTCCAGACCCTTCACCAGCTTTGTTGTCCTTTTCTGGATCAACTCCAGCACCTCAATTCACCTCCTTACATCAAACAAATGTAGGCAATATGACTTCCTCAGCCTTGCTTTAACAGAATGAAGTTGAACTGACATGGAAATTAAGAGAGAGTGTTCCAGTCATATCTCAGTTTAAATTTTACATGACATAATTCTTTTACTCTTGACTAGTATTTGGTAATGTCATAACTCTTTCCACCTTTTGTTAAGAAATAAAATTTCATGTATATATAAATCTATTATGTTAGGATATTGGTTCTGACATATTTTTATAAGCAAAACAAACAATGACTTGCCCAGTTACTCCCTCTCCAAGTATTTTTCCTATTACTTCATCTCCACTCTCAGTCTGCAGAGGATTAAAGAGGAGAAACATCTGGTTTCACTGACCAAACTGAAGTGGGTGTTGGTCACTCCTTCATTAGATAGAATGTGTGACAAATACTTGCCTTGAAAATATTTGCTCAGAGACACAGTGTCCCTCTGCATGAACAAAAACCACCAGTTAGAATACCATACACTAAATCTTTTCAGGTTTCTCAACTCACTCTATTTATGGGATTGAATGTCCAATCCTAAATACTATGAAATTGCTTATTTGTTGTAGTCTTCTGCATCTATACTTCACGAGAAACTAGTCATTGCATTGAGTGATGTGTGATGGGTGATGTGATAATCAGTATCAAGTGCTCATATATATGGACTGCTGCCAAATAAGCAACACAGTGTCATAGAATATTTTATCAGGGAGTCCATTACATCATCTAGCCTGAATGCCTACAACACAGGCTGTCAAATTCCATCAAAACATCCAAAAGCACAAATTTCAGTTAGATTCGAGTATTTCAGGATTTGGGAGTTAAATATGCAAATATTTCAAGAGAGATTAAAATGGTACCTAAACTCATAGTATATATTAATTAAGTGAAGATTACCCCTGTGCTCACTATACACAACAAAGATGCTGTGTTGTAGAAAGGAAAAGAAAAGGTCAAACATCTTGTGAAAAAGGGTGAAAAAGTTGCATCTGAACCAAAGCATATGGTTATGTGAGAAATTAAAGTTCATCAGTGTTGGCTGTAATAATTACCTTAGTGAAAAGCTGTTTACAAGAAGCTAAGTAAGGATAATGAAGAAATACCAATTCTGTTCTTCCCGTGCTTTGCTAGGGAAGGAATAACGTGTATTATACAAATAGAAACAAAGGCTAGAAAGGACCATCAGAACATTTTATGTGATCAGCCACACACTGCATGGATAATTTCTCCCAGGTATTGACTTCAAACTGTTTCAGGGATATTTCAAAGAATCCAGATAACATTAACACTATTATTTCTCTGGTAAGCTGTTCTAATACTTAATAATGTTCAATGTTACAAAAGAAAGAAACTCATTTCAGGTGAAATTTATCTAACTTCAAATTCCTGTCATTTAATCTTAATATGCTTTTGTTAGCGAGGTTGAAAAGTCTCCCCTTATCTTTGCCACATCTTTTCCACATGTAAGCAACTATGCAAAGATCAAGCCACCTCTTCACTTTTTCTGAGAAACTGAATAAATATAGCTCCTTAAACCTCCCATCACAAGGATTCCTCAGTCATATTTGTGTCCTTCCTGTGAACTCACTGCACTACTTTCATATGTTCTGGAAGTGCAGACACTAGAACCATGGTATTTGATGGTGTGTATAAAAGCAAGATCACTTCCCTAACTCTGTTTGAGGTTCCTCTTTTCAAAGACTCAAGTGCTGAGCTCTTGGCACAGCATCAAAATGAGAGACATCTTTTTTAGCATTTCACACTTGACCCAAAGTTCTTCTCAGGGGCACAAAATTATCCTAGTTTAGACGCTTATTTGAGGTGCCTAATTAGCAGTCTCATATGAGAAGGTAAATGAAGAGATTTCTAGAGACGCCTGTCATTGTCAGCTGTAACAAGGCACCTGGGCTGTCCAAGATTATAAACGAGGCACCTCAGTCTAATACATGAAAGTAGTCTGAACAACGATCTGAACTTTTCACCCTCTAGGGCATTTTGGTGCTCTTCAGATACAAATTGTATTCCCTATTCCAGCATATACTTTGGACACGGTTGCATTAAAATTGACTTTGTTAGCTTTTGACCTTTAAATCAATATTCAGAGCAGTCCATAAGCCAGAGCTCTCATTAACCTTTTCATTATTTATGTTTCCTCAGTTTTTGTAAACTTCACTAGGAAGAAATTATATGATTGTTTAAATCACTACTAAATAAAAAAAATCATCTATCAAAAACAAAATGTAGGGAAACCTTCTGTAAAGGAGTATTCACCAATGCATACCTTATAACAACTATACTGTGATCAGTCAGTAATTTATATTTATATCATGTAATTCTACAATGCTCATTTTTTTCAAATAGCTATGTACTAAGTCAAATGCCCTGGAGAAGTCCAACTATTCTGTATCAGCACAGTTGTTCTTATCAGTCACTCTTACACATTTCAACAGACAACAGGTTTGTTTGACAGTACTCTCCATCCATAAAATGAGGTGAGTGACATTCATTACTTTTGAATACTGTCTAAATATGTCCATACATGAAGTTTAAGTTAAATTTGGCAGATTGTTAGTGAATGTGAACTGATCATCCATATGAAATGAATTTGCCATCATATTAGGCCTTCCCTTTGCAAGATTAAACACAGATGGTTAGGAGAGAATGAATCAATACAGAGAAATAATACTAGTACACCAAGGAAAAAAAGAAATACTCCACCTGTGTGGTAATTTGATGGGGGTAGGTAAAATATTTCAGCTCTCATCATAATAACTTTTAGATTTTGTCACCCTTATTATGAGAGAAAGCATTGTTCTAAGTGAGGGCACGTGGTGCAGTCCATGGCACTGTTTGAGCAGTGGAGGTATAGTTCAATAAAGTGTTAGTCATCATAATTTAAAGCAGCAAAAACTGAACAATGACAGGCTTTATAAAATGCACCTTTGGTATTGTATAATTCTTCTACAATTTATGACTGTAATTATTCTTATTTGACTGAGATCTATCCAGGAGAATTACTCCACATTGAAAAGTGGACTAAAAAGAAGTACTAGTTGCAGTTCATATGTGCTGTCAAGAGGCAGTGGATCCACTCCTCTGCTCTTTCTTACAGAATGGCCCACTTTGGCATAGCCTGTTGAAGCTCTGCAAAAGGACTGTTGGCTATCTAAGACTCCATGCTACAATGATAGACAGAATCTCCCCAAAGTATCTGCTTTCTTTCTGATATCCATTCTCAGCTGAATGTCACTGTTATCCTCTCCATACCTAGTATGTCTGTTGCTCCATCCATCACCAAAGCCTAGATTCAAACCATAAAGTTGTATCCTTTTTTTTAATTTTTCTTTTATTTTTGTTCACAATCTTAGTCCCCAGTTGTTACGATAGCAATCATTAGATGGGAGGATTTTTGTTTGGTATTTGCTCTGATAGGACCTTCATAATCTCAACACAAGTTTAGCCTGTCAGTATCAAGGAAAATGAAAGTTTTGGCTAGGGAGGCTCTGTGTGAAGACTGTGCAATTCCCCACAGAAATTCCTTCAATTTTGCATAGCAATTTTGTGCTTTCTTTAGCTCCACTTTCATCTGGTCATTAGACCATGTATCTCCATATACAACTATTCAAACAATTTAATTCTAGAGATCCTGTGTGTGGTTCCTGGAACTTTCATTCCTACTACCACTCCAGTGTAGTATAATCATAATTTATTTTTCTAATGGCCTTATTCTGTGCAATAGGACATTAATGAGTTTATGTGTCCAGTTTATGGTCATGCAGAGATGTGCCTTCTAAGATTCTGGGTAGTTTAATCCCTTCTGCTTAAATATTCTGAACTGCTAAAGATGAAAGCCTGTGGTTTCTATATGTGGGGTGGTTGGTTTTGGTTTTTTGATTTTTTTTTTCATGTTGCCAGAGAATTTCACATGCATTAAATCAGGGAAATGTATTATTTCTGTCACTTCAGGCCAGATATTTTGACTCAAGTCACAAATTGCAAATCCTTTTGCAAACGCAGACAGCAATCTGACATAGCTCCAGATTTTAAACATGTTTTCAGATTATACCCCAATGTGTCTTAATCATTTGACTGTGGAATAAAATGCATAGACCTAAAAAATACATCTGAGTTTTTAGGGAGGATTTAATGTCTGCAATATTTTATGCATTATCATCCCATAGGACGATTGATCTTTTCAGTGTGTCACTGAATAGTAAAGAGGATTGAAAACAGATCCTCAGAAGAAATACTGCTTCCCAAATAATCTTAATTATGTCAAATAGCAGAGATCTGACTATTTTAGCCAGTTTTTTAAGGACTCTATTCTTAATATTTGAAAATAAAGTTGAGTGAACATGGAAGGTGTAATTTTAAAAGTTTGTAATCCTTTGACAACAAGCAGAACAATTTTTTGGCAGTGCATAAATCCTTTTGAAATTTGGATTTCTATAAGAAGATGTAGCATCATGAAATGAAAGGTTCTTTCCTTAGAGCATCTGTGTGCTACCCGTATATCTGCATGCCTGTGTTATGTTGACTTAAATAGGCCACTAAGTTGCAATAGGAACTTATAAGTAATTGGAGAGCAGGATCATGTATATAAGCTCCGTAATATTGATTAATTTTCTGCAGGTTTTAGATTTTTAATTTCTAGAATGTTTTAGCTGGATTTGTATCTATTAGGCACCTACCTGCTAATATATATTTTTCTTAGCACCAACATTTAGTTTGCTTAAATACAAAAGATTATATGATATGAGATGTCTTTTCAGGCCTGACCCAGCATGTTATTTTCTGCCGCTATGCAAAACCAAAATGTTTCACTGTATATTTCTTTTAGCATGTGCCTTCTTAATAAGGCAAGTGTACAGACTAAGGTCATGGAGCTGAGAGTTTGTTCTGGAGGCTTATATTTGAATTATATTTTGTGTTGATTTATGAACATGTTCTGTGATTTTTCAGATATTTTTTTTAATGGAGAAGCCAAGGTTCATCGTTCCTAAAAGAAGCCTCTGTATAGTGTAATCAGTGTGTCTTTCCATGTGAAAAATCAAAATGTAAGGATAAGTGAGTATACAAAAAAGAAAAGAAAGAAAAAATGTTATTAGAACATGCAGAGCAAGATAATATTTGCAAAAACGTTTCAGGTGAATTTATACTAAAAAAATGTGGTGTAAAAGAGAATGGAAATCAAGATGAGGTATATTCTATCCATTGCACTTCACTTTCTATTGTGGTCAGAAAATGTCTCTGGATTCACTCAGTATTCAATTTCTTACATGAGAAAAACCATCCAGTTACACCAGTGAAACGCCTTACAATCTTATATTTCATTAAATTCTAAATAAGTTCTTTAGCTCTTCATGTTAGGCTGTATAAGTGCACATGGGTGGGTACATGTGGATGTGCAAAATGCAAGACTATAAAGGTGAAATGTTAAGGTTGTACCAGACTTAAAAATTATTTGAATAAATGGAAAGTACATATGGGCAACAAATGTTTTCTTTGTTTAGAAAAAGCGTACCTGCTATGATAAATATTTTCAAATTTTATTTTCTACAGAATAAGTCTGTTGCTGTCTTGGAGATTTCATCAGTTACATTCATTACCATGACACTTAAGACTGTTGATAAAGCTACAACTGTATACCACAATGTACTGAACTTGGTGAAGGTTTTAAATCACAGTTTTCTCTCTGTGTTACTCTATTGTGGGACCAGGGCCTAGCATCATTCTCATAAAAAGCAAGGGCAAAATCACAATGGACTTCAATGGAAGGGGTCTGTAAGTGGATGCAATCCTGCAAATGAAAATTAACCTTACAGCTTTTATACAGAGGTTGAAGGAAAGCCTCAGAATATGCTAACTTCAGTGCAGTGACATGAACATCCCCTTGGAAGATATCTCCCTCTCAAACCCTCTTTATTTGCAGTTGTTGCTTTTGCTCTGGACTTCAGTCTTCCAATTATGATGACCTTGCTGAAAGCTCACTTTACCAGGTCTATCAGTCAGCCAAGCCACTGAGATGTCCTTTCCCTGTGAAGCAAATGTGTCCCATCACTTCCAAACAGCCTTCTTCCTCAAGTAGCGAACTATGGCCAAATATGGTGAATATTTGTTGTTTATGCTCCCTTTTTGATGCTTTAGGAACTACATGAAAAGAAAAAAAGAGTGCATCATGACACTAGCACCACATGGCTTTAATGAGGCTTTTAAAAGAATGATTCTCATAGTTTCACGCAAGCTTTCCTATTGGATAAACTTTGCATAAGAACCTTCTTGTTCATAGTTCTTTTTTTAAAGGTCTCAGATGTATGACACTTAGTAAATGAAATGCATCAAAAAATTCTTGCATGTAATGCCATTCTTACTGTAAGTTTGAATAAATATGAGAGCATTACACTAAGAACAAATATTTTCCAGTGAGTTCCAGTAATAGTGAGTAGGATAGCCAATGTTAACAACTACATTCACAGAAATCTGCACAGTGTCTCCCCCAAATACGATTTACTATTGCACAATGTAAGTAACATGAACATCTTAAAAAACCAAAATCAAACATGCCGCCCAAAATAACAATAATTTAAAAAAAAGCCATGGACAAAAAAAAAAAAAAAAGTCAAAGAAGAAAACAAACAACCAAACCAACAAAAATAAACGCCAACCACAAAAAAAAGCCAAGATGTCTTGCAAAGCACACCTTGGTTATAGTGAAGGAGCATATGCATACATAGCTAAGTATATAACTAAAAGTTCTGAAATGGTTTAAATTTCCGTTAAAAAATGCTAGTATGATATGGTTTACTTTTTTGTAAACTGAAAAATAATAAAAATGGGAAATGAAAAATGCCCTTACAAAAAATTTATTTTTTTTTTCTCATAAAAAATAATATCTCAACAAAACCCAGACAAAGCCTCTATATTCTGGTTTAGTGAAAAGATACAGCCATTTTATCAACATTAAAAATAGACTTAGGTACTTCGCTGAATAGCGGTGAAAGTAAGCACATGTTTTAAATCACATGCGTAAATGTTGTCTTGAACCAGAGCAAAGCAGCACTTGGCATTAGAGAAAGATATTTTCTGCAACAAAGTTAAATGCAGTCTTTAAATTTTAATGTCTCTGTTTGACCTTTTCTTTCATTATTATTTAGAGCCTTCTTTATTCTTCATTGTCTAAAATTATCCATTCATATCAAGTTAATAGCAAAATGCTTGATGCTTTGGAAATATCTTCTGTTTCTCTTTAAACAACATTATTATTTTAATAATGGTTGAAAGTGCATTACGATTCCTGAGTCATAGGTGTCAGAAATCAAACCCATTTCTTTTCCCAAACTACATGTAGAAATATGTAATTCCACTTCCCGACCTCCATATGTACTTTTGCATAATTTTTACCAGTGAAATAAATTGCAATGTTGAATAGCTGTGAGTTTTCTTCTGACATTTCTAAAGGGATTCCAATGTCACAAAGAGCAAGGAGGGTTAGAATTACGGTATTAGCTTTCAAAGCTGATTATTAATGTGTAATGCTTATTTAATTTAAACTGGCATCCCATGGAAGCTGACACACCTAACACCTTATCTGCCACAGTGATGGGAGGAAATTATTGCAACCCTGGAATATGTGGTATCTGTCCTCAAAGGTGAAGGTGGAAAAATCTCTCTTGGAGGAGCCATTGCTTATATTTTTAGTGACTTTTCAGACAGTGAGATACATCTGCAAGCATTTATGAAATACACATCATGCTTTATATCAGAACTGGTGAGTTGATATTATAACTAGTATTTATATACTGGTTTTATATTAAAACTTCCCCAAGTTGCACTGAGATCCAAATTTTTGTCTACGATCAGTGTTAGCATTAAGCTACAAACATTATTCAAAATTCCAACTGTTAAAATGTAGAAAATGAAAGGGATACTATGCATATTGCTTAACATTTTCATTCCATGGTTATCTAGTTTGCTGTTTTAAATAAATTTATGGCATTAATATTAAAAGAGATGGGTTTATCTTTACCTTTAATTTCATTGTGAGTCTTAGGGGAATACTTAACTACGTTAGTAGATTTTGCATTGTGATACTGTAATTTGCTGTATAGTGATACAAAATATTTCCACATCATCTGGAAAACACCCATGCCAGCCAAGTGTTCCTGATCTGAGTGTCAGCATTTTACTTGGAGAAGACATGAATATGGTTATGGCCATGATGGGATCACGTCTTGTCCTGTAACAAACCAAAAAAACAGTTTCTATTCCCTATGTAGGATGAAATATGAGCCATACACTATAAACAATAAAATATGGATAATATAACTTACTCAAGTATTGTTTCCAAATAATTTTGTTTTCACAGCTGATCATTTTACCTGAGTCTATTTTCTTATGAAATCAGTTTTATTTTTTTTACTTTTTCCTCTCATGGACAACTCCGTTTTTATTCTGCTGTGAGGAAAAATGAACAGAAAGCAGTAAGACTAGAAAAAGCTATTACATTTTAACTCTCCGTTTATAGAATCATAGAATAGTTAGGGTTGGAAAGGACCTTAAGATCATCTAGTTCCAACCTCCCTGCCATAAGCAGGGAC
>JBCJKH010011743.1:12187-25218 GCA_039877255.1 Loriculus beryllinus | reverse complement strand
ACCTTTCTAGGAGCATCTTAGGCACTGAGTTTGGTCTTAGACAGATTCCATGTTGGGCTTCTAAAAACACATTCTCATATTCTCTGTGGAATGGAGTTGAGCAACAAAGTTTGTTCTGCATTGACTCATAGAATCATAGAATAGTTAGGGTTGGAAAGGACCTTAAGATCATTTAGTTCCAACTCCCTGCCATGAGCAGAGACACCTTGTCTTTGTGGTTGATGGAGGACAGCACCTAACTTTGAGCTAATATTAGAAACAAAGCTGTTGGAAGACTGAAAACCTGGAGAGTTTCAAGACAGATAGTAGGAGGTCAGGAAACTTGGAGCAATTTTTTCTAGATCTTAAGAAAATATTTATGAAGGCATTTGTATCTCTGCAAAATGAGGGCAAAGAGATTGATGACACAAGTGTATTGTTCTGATGTTGTAGCTCCCACTTTGTATCTCTATTTACACATGCATGAAGAATGGCAGAGGATGAAAGATGCAGCTCGCTGAGACTCCTTGTGAGAAGTGACTGTGCAAAGGCTGGGCTGAAGGTTAGCATCTCCTTTGTCTTGGCTCTGTGTATGTATGTGTAAAAATGTACATATCTACATACATATATATGTATGAAAATATGCGCACAAAGCCACTGATTGTCAGCAAATAACACTATTCACAGAAGCTTAGTACCTGCTGTAAGTAAAAAAGACAAAGCCCTTCTCTCTCCTGCTGACAGCAAAGTCAGACATGAAATTGCTGTAGACTGCTACTGGGATTTTGTCATCCAAATAGTTTATTCCTCTCTGTCTTCATAAATAAATCTGTTAAGTGGTTTACCAGCTCATTTGCTTAGGTAAACCAAGTACATGGTAATTAAGGGTATCAATAAATATCTCATTCAGTTTTTAGTGTTAGTATCTGACCTCTTGGATTAAGCACTTCCCACCTTATCATTTTTCCTGTTTAAATGTAAAAACACACCCCTTCATCTTCTCTGATTTATTTGTTTTCTTCTTTATATCAAGAGTAGGCAAAAGGGCTGCATGATTTCTGGGCGGAGTGAGTGTGCACTCTGGCTCCTGCTGAAAAGTAGAGTAACATATATGTGGACCATAGTAGCATGAAGGAGCTTTAAAAGACAATGACCAGAATTGAGGTTAAGATTCTTACCTCTCTAGACAGATCTGTGTGAATGCGTAGGTGGGACTGAACATCAGCTTTATTGAGAGTAGGGAATCATAGCAACTCAACTTTACTGGGAAGTAAAATAACGTAGGTCACAATGTACAGGAGGACAGATAGTTATGGAACGGCAACATATGCTGTTTGAAAAAACTGTTCAAAATAGTTCTATATCAAATGAGCTGTACCACACGACCTCCCGATAGGAATTGAATTGGACATATGCAGTATTGAATGTTTTGAGTACAATACAACAGATCCAAAGTCTATAAAGATCTTGAAGTCTAGTCTCAGTTCTTTGTTTAGTGAATCCACAGGTACTGTATTTGCTGAGTTTAGCAGTGTGTTGAGCTTCAAATCCTTTGGGAAACTAAAAGTACGGAACAGCCGAAAAAGCAGCACCAGAAGAGGTGTAATTGATTTTATAAGGTTTAGCAATTAACCCCTCTTTCTAGAGTCAGTGCCACCCAAACTTCTTCAGAACTTAAAATAATGAAAGAGAAATGGTGCCAGATTAGTGGCTCAGATGTCCCTCCATCTTTATTACATCAAAGATGTGTAAGCCTTCATTTTCTGTGGCTTTACTGAAAATGCTCTGCTATCCTTCTGAGTGATGGGGGAAGGGGTGGGATGTTACAGCTGTGATTTGGCACAGCCACACTGTATTTTGCTGGTCTTTCATAACATTGCAGAATCTTCTTTTGCCCGTTATTGATTTTTGTTGTTGTTCGTTTAAATTGTTCTTTTAAATTGTTTTAAAACAATTTGCCTGGAAAACAGAAGGTCTTGGTTTCCTTCAGAGTGCTTTATGTGATGATGGCGAGAAGGTAGTGGGGACATCATATGCACACGTTTGGTGTTAACTGCATTAAGCTTTGTAAATGAACACTGACAGTGTATCAGCCTACCAGAACCAAACCCACCTTAAACTAGAGGAAAATAATTAGGACTGAATGCTAAATTTAGATTTAAGTGTAATTTACAGGAGTGTTTGTGTAAAGAAGAGCCAGCAAAAGGAATCTTGCTTCTCCAGAGGATCACCAGGAAAAAGCCTCTTTGCATATTATGGCCACACAGCAGCCAACTCCAGGGATGAGTTGCTGGAAGTGACATGTTTGATTTATTGCCCACTGCAGCTTTGAGAATGTTTGCAGACTGAAGTATCTGTTATGGTTAGGATGATTATAATGGGGTTTATTTTATTTTAGAGAAAGAAAATAAATAGGTTTTTTGTGGCTTTTGGATGTGGATGACTTCTGTGGTTACTCTTGGTTCTTAAGCAATGCGAGTGGGAGCTGCTTGGTGTCACTTGCTCTTTCGCTGCAAAGGGAGCTGAGGCTAGTCAGTAGGAGGAGAGCCCCAACACTTACCCCATTGCAGGACTGTTACCCTGGTGGGAATTTCTGAGGAGGTAGAGAGGACCCATGCTCCCTGAAGAGGTTTTCTGCTGTTCCTGGTATATCAGTGGGTCTGCAGCTGGATTTGATTCTGCCGTTTAGAAACAGATATGTCAGTGTGTTGTAGTTGGAGAGTATCCCTCAGTGCCCAGTTGGAGCACTCTGTCGAAGGTGCTAAGGTATAGCTAGGTAATTGTTCTATATACTATTCACTCCAGTACTATGTTTCACCCTTCCCAAAATGCTTCCCAACCTGTACACAATGGAATTGCTAGTGGCCTTTTGAGTAGAGACATAAGCAAGCCACTGATGCCTTTCACTGAAAAACATTGCTTTCCAGACTCAAAAGACTAGGAACTTTAATCTGTGTAAAACACTGCATGATCTTTACATTAAGGTTGTGCAGAAAAGGTGTGTTCTATTTCATCTATCTGATGAAGCAGATGTCAGGTTTTGAAACTATGAGGAGGTTCTCTTCTGTTATGGTCCAAAATGTGAGCCCTGCTATAGTTTTAAGTAAAGAGACAAATCATATAGATCTCTACCACTACAAGATGCCTTCTCCAGGTAGCAGTGAGGTTATTTGTTTTCCCTGGTGAGAACTGGTGGGAAAATCAGGAATGTTAACCTGAATCTTCTATGTCCTAGGTTAATGTCGCATCAACCACATCTCTGACTAGTTGAAACTTTCTCGCTTGTTTTGGTGAAAAGTTGCATTCTGGATTCCCAGAAATATCACAAAATGTCTGGTTTTGAGCCTTAAAACAACATGAAACATCAATTCTCTCTCCCCACACTGAAAAGAAATTCTCAGCTGACAGATTCATCTGGAAGATGCAATAAGCTCTCAGGAAGTCCCTGATATTCCGTCATGCAGGATGATAATAAATAGATGAGTAGTCCCCCCTAGTCTCAACAACACTAGAAATGCTGTCCAGACAGTTGCATTTGAAGAAGGTTAGAGCTGTATTCTGTGTAATATCAGAAACAAAGCAGCTCTTTGTACATCAGTAGCTCATATACCAGCAGCCCTAGATAAGATTCCACTGTGCAAAATCCCACTTACCCACAGGTGGTACTGGAAGGCAGCCTCTTTGTAGCTAAATAGAAAACTAAAGCTTTAAAGGTGAGTTGGACAGCAGAATACAAAAAGATTTCAAGAAGGTACAAAATACACCTCAGAGTTCATGTTTTCAGCTTCTAGCTAAGCTGTTTTACAAAGAATTTGCAGTTCAGACCTTTTTCTATCACTTCTGTTTGTGCTGAGGAAGAAAAACAAGGAAAGCAAATTCCTTCAGATAAGATCCATCTCTTTATGCCACTTATATTACCAACATAGGTTTGTGTTCTGCACAGCCCTGGGTAAATTTAGCTGGCTGTGCAGCAGAACCTGGGAACATCCTTGCTGGGTTGACTAATAATGAAGAAAAGATGAACTATAAACTAGTCTGTTCACTGTTCTTGGCTGATCCCCTCCTGCTCTCTATTTTAATATCCTTGTCAGCCTGCTGGCAAGATGTTGAAGCTGCACCAGCCATCCAGTTAAAATACGGAGTAGCCAGAAGTTTCAACTCAGATGTCCTTGAACACTTACTGGACACTCATTCCAATTCCTATAAAAATGTCTGGGCAACTCCTTGCTTAGTGTTTCACCTCATTTTGTAGCTACTTTACAACACTCTGATTTTAAAATGTAATTTTACAAGCGTTACTTTTACTGACTATGTTCATTGTGCATTTTTAAATGCCAAGAGTATTGGCAGGGTGGAGAGAGGACCAATGTTGTGATGGGTAATACAGAATTTTAGTTATTCTTGGTTCTGCTTTTGTTAAATATGTTTCCACTATTCACGTGATTGTAAAATATGGTATATCTTGGATATAGAATCATAGAATTATAGAATGGGAAGGGTTGGAAAGGACCATAAAGATTATCTGGTTCCAATCCCCCTGCTATGGGCAGGGGCACCTTCCACCAGGTTATATTCAACATATAATCAAAATGGGAAGAAATGTTCTGTGTTTGGTCAGATTGACTATAGCTAAAATCTCTGCTGGTCCTATAGCTCTGGGAAAGAATATTCTGTTTTCTGAGGAAAGCAGTATGGATAAAGGAAAGTACCTCTGGTAAATCAAACCTGAGCAAGAAAAGGGGAAGGATTTTCCCCTATAGACACTTCTGTCTTTTATGAAGTTTTGGAGTCACTGGATCCAGCTTCCACACAAGACATAGAGGTCTGGGTGGAACGTGGAGCCAGAAGAGGATGAACATGATGTGGGGATGGAGTGCCACAAAACAACAGGAAGGTGCCCAGAGCAGGGCCTATCCTGGGAGCTGTGTGCTATTAAAAGGGGCTGAGAAGAAGGGAATGTCAAAAGGGTTTGTTTGTTAGATGGATAGCTGGCTCTGTCCCCTTTGCAGACAGCCAGCACACCTCAGATCCGTGCTGTCTGTGCTTCCTGAACAGTAAACTCCCCGTACTTCCCCCATAAATTTATAAGGGAAAAGGGGAGGTGGGCAAAATGATTTACTGAAAATCGTATTCTGAGTGAAGCTGTATTAAGAAGCCTGAGTGCCTGATAAAAATACTCACCCTCAACATGATGAAAACTAGATCCCACTGAGCCTTCAGCATCCTGCCTGAGTCACTAATTCCCCAAGGCAGAAAACAAAGCAAGCAAAAAAAGTTTGTTTGCACACAGCAAAGCCAAATCACATCCAGTTGTGATTTACAATGAATCCTGGGAGACTCCTGTTCTTTAATATAACATGGATATATATATACCTCTTCTTTAGTATAATGTGGGGCCAGTGTAGGTGAGTTGACAAATATACAAAATGATTTTTTCTCTCGTTCTTTAGAGGAAACACCAATTGATTTCAGTGACACTCTTGCCTGCATGTGTTTTGTAACTGGAGCTGCCCCAAAGTAGTATGAGGACCAGCGGCTACTAGTGCTGGGGCACAGGGAGGGTTTAGATGTGAGTCAGGTTTTCCACAAGCACAACTCCTCATCTGGCTTCAACAGCCAGGACCAGCAGGACTTTGTCCTACTCCTTCCTACCTGTCTGGCTGCCCGCACAGGGTCTCCCCATCACCCCTCTTCTGGTGCTTTTTCCCCTTTGTGATAGGGGCCAAAACTTCAGCATCATAAGGTTTCTACAAATAATAACCTCAGCTCATGAAGGAAGCATCAGAGCACTCCTCTGGTTCCCTGAGGCTTTATAAATACTTTCTCAATGAAAGGCAGTTTATAAATCTACTCAGCTCCAGATCTACGTGAGTTTGATGGAAATTCTCCACTTATGGTGGGATAAGAGAGAGGAGAGTGAGAGTTTGTGCTAGCAAATGACCCCTGGCTGGAAGCAGGCTGTTAATGCTTTTAAATGAACTACTGCTGCAGAGCTCTGGGCTCAAACCCAGAAGCACAATAGAAGGTGCATTATAATTCCTGTTCTGATTATGGCAGATAATTTTGCTGTTCTCATTTACAGATGTAATGGTTTGTTAATAACATCTGATTTGGGAACATAGAGTAGTCTATCAACTAAGGGTGGCACGATGGCATTAATAAGGGTAATTGAGGTTGTTGCTATAATCTTGTTTGCTCTGTGGTTTGTTAATTGAAAATTACTTATCTTAGTATATGATAGAAACATAAATGTGCTTCCTCTGTGAAGGCTGGGCAGCTTGAAGGAAAACGAGATGTGTCAGTCTGCACTGTTTATACATTGATAGGGTATCTGTACAGCAGTGAACCAGTCTCATCCATGTCAGGTATTGTGTTTATATGTTGTATAAATAGCAGCATTGCTGTTACTTATGGCTGTGTTTGTCTTTTGTTGCAAGACTTGGTGTTTTAAGACTGTCTGGGATACGTGTGGTTGATGAGAGAGCCGTTATGTAGGGAGGAAATGGAAATGAGAGACAGACAGGCTGCTGAGCGTTTAACCCTGGCGAAGAAACTTGGCATTTCATCTTCTAGCAAGTGTTTGCCCGTAACTACTATTAACATTAATTATGGAGATGCTTATGTGAACACCCTGTTAGCCCTAATTAGAGTTAATGGAAGATACGTGTGGATGTTAACAGGACAAGAGACAACCAAGCTTCCATTTCTAAGGTTAAATATTCAGTAGCTCCCTCTTAGACATCTCCAACATCCTATAATCATGCAGTCAGAGTTCTGCAAAAGCAGAACAGTTTCTCTTGCCTTTTTTAATATATTTTCCTCTTTTTTTTTTTCCCCCAATTATGGCCACCTTTCACTTTTTTGCTTAAATTAAAGAGCAAATAACATGGCAGTGACCTCAGCTATCTTTACTAATGTAATTACGCTACCTCTTCTCTAGTCACAGTGCACTTCAGACTTTATTAGCAAACCATTTGCTGTCCCTTTTACTGTCCTTTTAATGAATGCTACTAGATAGTGTAGCTGGAAGAGGAGCTGGAAAGACTTGCCTTTGTGCTGAACAGAGACTCTGTGATAAAGAGCTCAGAGATGGAGCTCTTGAATAGGTCATGTAATATCCGAGAGCTGTGAAGTTCCTATCTCTGTGCTATTCTCTGAAGTTGTAAAGACAAAAAGGACTACTTCTTGCTTGTACTCTGCCTTCAATAGTTTGAAACCAGCATCACTTAAGAATTGAGGCTACAAAATGTACAGGTTATCTCTTTATCCTGCTGCTGCGTATGACAGCACGTCTCTACTGCTCATCTCTGCCCAGGTGAGCATCTAATGATGGAAAGATGAAAATCGCTGACACAGGTCAGTGTCCTCATGGGAGGTGTTTTTTAAGGACTGACTTGGAAACTTATTACCCTTCCCAAAAGCCTTGAGTCTTCCTCAGGTGGTGTCACATACTCCTCAGAGCAGGATGTGCTTCCTTGTGGTCCATTTCTACAGACATACACGCTGATCTTGAGTGGTGTATTGGGCAAAAAGGGCATTATTTTTTCCTTTAGATGATGTGTTACATAGTTATAGGGTGAGGTTTTCATCTGATCATCTCTTCCTACTATGCAAGTACAGCACAGAGTCCCTTTGAATAGTGCCTAGTTGCAACTCGCAACCTGTAGCTCCTAGCTCCTCATTGTCTGGAGCCACAGGACTGATGTTACCCCAGCTTTCCAGCTGCAGTGGCTTTCTCCTTTTTCCCAAAGCAATTCCAAGTGTAAGAACATTCATGCTTGGCCCAGTCTTGCATGTGCCCATTTGCAGAAATTGCCTAACAGCCCATTGCTGGCTGAGGTGCTTGTCATGGGCACATGCAGAAGGGACTCTGGGGATGCGACAATGCACTTCTAAGGTTTGTTGGGAATGTCTCTGCTGACATGTACCCAGAGGATGAACTGGGAGAAGGTTGGTAGATTTTTATTTAGCATTTATTAGTTTATTCTCTTGATGTTTCTATGTATTTTTCCAATTGTGTTATTACAAATGCCTGGTTTATTGTGTGGTTGTCACCAAATCTGTTCAGTTTTGTAATTAATACTGCTTTCTTGATTTAATATGTAAAGTAATGCTTTCAGAGGTCAGCCTTGCATGGACCTTTTTTCCTTTTCTTTTTGTTTTGTTTGCTAATTGTTGTGTATTTTTTAGTGCCTGTGTAAAGCTTGAAGTGCCTGTATTTGAACTGGTGGGACAAAAAGGCTTTTAATGGCATTTCACTCTGGGATTTGAAGTAAGCTCTATTGGCTTGAGAGCTTTGTTTAAAGTGGCCAGATGCTAAGAAGCCTTGCTCTAAGCTATGCAGCATTGCACTGGCACAGGTTGCCCAGAGAAGCTGTGGCTGCCATCCCTGGCAGTGTTCAAGGCCAAGTTGGACACAGGGGCTTGGAGCAACCTGCTCTAGGGGAAGGTGTCCCTGCCCATGGCAGGGGTTGAAACTAGATGAGCTTTAAGGTCCCTTCCAACACAAATCGTTCTATGGTTAATGTAGCTCTTTCCTGCGTGGTTAATATAGCAAAATCCCATGCTGCAATATGGCTTACTCCAGTTTATGGGAAAGAACAAATTTTTCTGGTGTATCTGCATTTTGATCCATTAACAAAAAGAATAGTTACATCATGTTTAAAAAGGAAAAAAGCCCCCACATTTTATAAGATTAAATTGCTCGCTAAGCCTTCAGGTAAAGCAGGAAAGAAACTGATGCTGTAAAGGGAACACAGTCCTGACAGCTCATTTTATTTCAGCTAGGAAAACGTTGACCTTGCTTGGAGCAGAAGGTGCCTCTGTGATGAGGCCACAGTCTGGTTGTGTGGTTGGGAAAATGAAACACAGTCTGACCGGAGACATTGTCAAATCCACCGAGGTTAAGCACCCTTTGCCCCAGGCGAATTCCCTTGTTTTCATAAGCCACTACAGCTAGGCTGTAAAAGGGAGGTCTCCAAGGGAAGCTAAGGTAATAACCACAGTTGTAACTTAAAGCTGCCTTCATGAACTAAATCCTGCATTTTCTGTGTCAAAATAAGCAGTGGATGTGTGAAGCAAATTTCTCCCTATTTTGCCTATGAGTTGTATAAATGCAGATATTCAAAGTCTTCAGCAAAACCCTTGCACATTGACACCTTAATTAAAATCAGTTTGGTTTGTAGGTTAAGTGCTGATACAGCATCCATCAGCATAACAGTTCTTTCCTGTGAAATGGCTGGATGAGATCTGACATTAGAAATCTATCTTCAAATGGACTTTTGTTCCTCAAAAATTTCTAAATCAAGCAATAGTCTTGTTGAAGAGACTGATGTCAGAATCACTGAGCCAATAACAAAGATTTAAGTAGCGAGAAAATCATTATTCTGTGATTTTGGTATAGGCTTAGCACTATTACATTGATTTATAGAAATGAATTCCCCCAATCAGTACTGATAGATTCTATAATTATCTGGTCACCTCTGTCTTGCCTTCCTTACCAGAAGGATATCTAGATTCTGTAGTTATCTGGTCACCTCTGTCTTGCCTTCCTTACCAGAAGGATATCCTGGCTATTACCCCATAATGTTTTAGAGTCACCTAATTCATTGGTAGTCTTTCCAGGATAGAAGGGAAAGCAGCAGATAAGTATTAGCTGAGAAACCTGAGCGGTTTTGCCCTGGGATAATGAAAAGATAACATTATACAGGAGATGTCATCTCACCAAAAATGCATTTTAGGAGCTGGTATTTCATACAGGAGATGTAAAGTGTTTAAAAGGGGTTTGCTTGGTGTTCACTTTTATTCTTTCTTTCATTCATTTTGCCTCACAGATTTGTTTGGATGCTTTTGAGCGAAATCTGATTTGCTTAAATGACAACTCACCATCAAAAACCTGACAACAAAATAGGTTCTGGTTTAGATTATATGGTGTAATTATCAGTATCAAGGCAGTGCATTGCAGACAAGGGGGGAAGTTAGGAAATAAAAGATAAAATACAGCCTCTCAATCAAAATTTGATTGGAATTGGTGAGGAAGTGAAATACCAGCTCCTGCTTGGGGAAAGCCTGCACATCCAGTATACTCACCCTTCTGGGTCTCAAGGGGGCTGAAAGAGGGAAACTTGTCTCTCCTAGTAAGATGTGTTCAGTTCCAATGAGTACCAGCATTTAAAACTGGCCAAGGACAGAGTTAAATCTATTCTGATGGGTTTTACAGGATGGGTCAGTATTATCACTGCTTTCTATTGGAAGTGTGCAGGCTCAGAAGAGAGGTGCAGTCCATTAAAATGGCAGATCCCTCTTGTATTTCTCTGTGCATCTCCTGTACCATATAGTCCATCTCATCAGAGTTAAGCTACACTTGCATCTAGGGCACCTGGGTTGCACAACTTGAAAGGATGGAAGTTAAATACAGGCCCTGAGCAGGAAGAGGCTGCTGCCAATAAGCAGGAACAGGAATATTGGAAGACTGATTTACATGAATGCACTCTGTTTTCAGATTAATATGCTTCAGACAAAAGATGTAAGAATAAAGCTGTTTTCCAAGGGCTGCAAACAGGTGGAAGGTTTGCACTGCAGTTTTTCTGCTTTAGGTATCAGATAATCGTATCGAACTCCTGATCAAGTCTGTGCTGACTGGAAAACCATTTATCTTGAGCTGCTTGTAAAGGAGCATCTGTAAACCCTGTGTTTTCCAAAAGAAAGCCTTTATTAGGATCCAGAAGAGCCAGGATATTGATCCTTGATGTTAAATGGCTCTGCTGACCTTCTGGAAGAGCTAGCTGACACCATTGTCGATGTGGAACAGTTGGGAGGGTGGTGTTGGCGGCTGTGCTGAAGGTAAGGCTTCAAAACATGTTGGATTTACAGTAGCTCCCAGCTCCTAATGAGAATACCGTTTCCCTCCACACAAGTGCCTGTAGTGCAACCTCTGTACTGACCCGATAATGCCGGGGTGAGGAACCTCAACTGTGCCCTGGGTGGTGTCTGCTTTCAGGGTGAAATTGTTTGCTGTGTCTCTCTTCCTGTCAATAGATCATTGATTTAGGATTGTCCTAATGAGAAGGTGTGAACCTGTAGAGGAAACTTAGAATCATAGACTGATTTGGGTTGGAAAGGAACTTAAGATCATCCGTTTCCAAGCCCCTGCCATGGGCAGGGGCACCTTCTGCTAAGAGCAGGTTACTCCAAGCCCCTGTGTCCAACCTGGCCTTGAACACTGCCAGGGATGGAACATTCGCAACTTCCGCTGTTCCAGTGCCTCACCACTCTCACAATGCAGAATTTGTTCCTTATATCTAACATAAATTTCCTTGTTGAAGTTTGATTGCAGGGGGTGTCTGTATGAGGGCTACAGGAATGCATATTTGGAGATACCAGCTCTAGATGGTTTTGAGCAGGTCATTGTGGGCAGTGTAGCAATGTTGGAGTACAAACCATCTAATTTATTCCTTTCCAGTTGCCTCCATCCCCAGACTGTGTGGTGCATATGAATGACCCCATGTGTGGCTTTTTACCTGCACATTTTCAAATACTACTCGCAGGCAGTAAAAATGCTTC
Organism: Loriculus beryllinus; assembly: GCA_039877255.1. Taxonomy (NCBI): domain Eukaryota; kingdom Metazoa; phylum Chordata; class Aves; order Psittaciformes; family Psittacidae; genus Loriculus; species Loriculus beryllinus. The sequence continues at coordinate 13,677 of JBCJKH010011743.1, read as the reverse complement.
ATTTCATCTTAAAATGGCAATAGTTTGAATACTATCTTTCTGGGTGCTCTGTTTCTGAACTGCTTTCAGCCTGGCACTGTCATAGGATACTAAATGCAATGTCTTTGATTCTATGGGTGGCAAATGAGTGCTGGTATTCATTATATTAAATATGGGGGTTATGGGGACTGGACTGACACACCAACTTGAAATAACTTGCTGGAGTCTGTGAGTTTCTGTGGGAGACATTAGGAAATCAGGAGCTATAAAGTAGTCTGAGCATTAGACAGGGGACCACAGAAGCTGCCCAGGACTGGGTATCCTGGAGCAAAGCCACATCAGCCTCATAAAGGACACAGAGCTTCATAAAGAGCTTTCAGATGGTGATATGGAAAGCAGTCTGGGGTTTAAGTGGCATTAATGTTCTGATGCAGGTGGTTTGTGTCTCATCAGACATGCAGAATGGTGACCACAAACCTTGTTTTGAAGTTTGTCATGAAGTTTATTGTCAGATGCGTTTGCACACCAAGATTCCACAGGGCGTTCAGAAAGCTTCTTCTCCCACTGCTGACAGCAGTGATGGGAGAAGAGGCTGTTAAATGCTGGGTTACTTGAGGCAACTTTTCTTGCTCTTGATGCAGAGGTCTGCAGCCTGAATGAGAGAATGCCCTGGAAGAGCTTACTCCATGCTGGGAATAGCTTGAACGTTCTGTTGTTCCCTCTGTTTTCTCAGCCTAAATCTGGTTGGTTTGGTTGTTTGCTCCACAAAGCTGGTTTTGATACTATCAAAGTATATGTGGTTTAGCTGAAAGGCAGCACTGCTTTCAAATTTCATGCTGGTCAAGGAAAGAGACATAGAAAAGGCAGGGCTATAGCGATCTTCACACTGAAAACTAGTGATTCTGCAGTCAGAATTCAGCCTAGTTATTGCTTGGTGGAAGTTAGCCTGTGGAGTCCTGCCCCAGAGATCTGATTTTATCACTGTGTTGTATTGTCCTCCCTGAAAGGGCTGCCTAGACTTTGGAGTTGCCGGGTTGGGTCAGACTGTGATATTTTGGGTGTGAAGAGCAAGGTTTTCTACAAATGGGTTTTGCACTGTTTTAAGGCCATGTTTGCTACTGATGCCCTCATCATTCACTCATACACTTGGTATTATCCCAGCCTATCTGATCTGAATTAGAAGAGTTTTTGTCACTTCATTTTCTAACTCCTGACTTCTATCAGGTAAAATATGGGTGAAGGCAGAGTAAAAGAAAATTCATCAGCATCCAGAGTGTTTCCATGGTTAAATCTGTGGTCTCAGTTTTGAAAGAGTCCTTATGATGCCCTGTCAGTGCATGCCAATTCTTACTTCTATGCATGATTGATGGTGCTTCAGGTTTTGCCCCAGGCTATACCCAGTCTGCTTGCAAGTGGTGCTGGTAGTGAAGTTTCTACGGCTGTCTATGCGTTATTTAGATTACAATAGAGCTAAAGCCCTGCACCACTTCACAAGAGATATACTGTTGGTG
>JBCJKH010011742.1:0-25735 GCA_039877255.1 Loriculus beryllinus | reverse complement strand
CATAAAGAGGAGTATCCATGCAGACCTCTCCAGCAACTGTTTGAAATATGGATGCTGAGCACCAAAAACTCTGGGCCCAATGTCAATTTTTGCAGTTATCTCAACTTTGGTTTTGAGTTACTAGAACTTTGCAGTGGGGATTACATGTCAGAAAAATTCAGTGCTGACGATGGAGATCAAGAACATGCCTTCTAATAGGTCTCCACTGAACATAAGCAGCTGCTGACAGAAATTAAATATACTGATTACCTGGTGTAAGTGGAAAGCCTGTAAAATTAATTCAAAACTTGCAGTATGCTCCAAAATGGTGTTATTTCTGTGTGTTCCTGTTAATTCACATGTTAATTCACAGACACAGGCCACCGCTTAGTAAATTCTGAAAAGTGGAGTATATTAGCATTACTGTTACCACCATGCTGATAACTCAAAAATAATTTTCTAATAATTGAAATAAAAAAAGCCAGACCCATAGCCAGCATAAATCATATTAATTCTACAGACCTCAGTGCCATTCAGTAACTGCACATCCTACGCCCTATGGTGATGTATGGTTTGTGTTCAAAGAGAAACATGATGATCCTAGACTTACACAGCATCTACAAGCTGCAGCAGTATTTAGTCATACATATGAGGATCTAATGCTGTACTCTCCAATTATCTCAATTTAACAGCATTGGAAAGACTCCCCAAGTGTCTCTCTGAAGCAGTACTACTCCAAGCAGGAGGAAGGTGACTTTGCAGAGGAACAGCTGTCACATCAGGTCACTGGGCAGACACATATCGTATGCCTCTTCCTGCATTCTCCATTGTTGAGTGGAGAGGGTATGCGCAGGACAAAGCCCTGGCTGCAGAGTTTTCTGTTGGTGAAGATGGGGCTTTGCTAAGGGATCATTTTTGGTTCACAGACCTTGTGCCAGGTTCACAGACCATGGCCCAGTGCTTCAAAGTTCATAGCTCCCCTATGGACTAGTCATAGGGGAGAGTAAGGAAGGAGCCAGTTGTACATCTTGCCTTCACCACATAAAGCTTAATATTTTTGTGTCCTGTGGGCTAAAGTACCCTCACATGAGGATACCACAACGTTTGTTTTCTGTACCTGATTTGCACTGCAGATTGGGTTTTTTGACCTTGAGTGAGAGGCTACCATCCCATTTGGCTTAACTATGAAAGTAATAAATACAGGAAATAAATAAATACGGGGAGAAAGAGGAGCCAGAAGAAAGATCTTTAGCTCTTCATTAGTATTTTTACTGAGAAGAGGAAAAAGCTGCTCTTTGTACAAACCATACATTTTAATATTGCTTACAATAAATGGTGCTTGACAGTGTAAGGGATCTGAGGTAGCTGGTGTGTGTCAGTAATTCCAGAGCTGAGATTGGATATTCCCACTCCGAATAATACACCCACACATATATATGTATATTTTCATATATAAGGCACAGCACTACATATGATGCTTTGTGGGGAGTTCCAACTATATGAGCATAGCACCTTCTTTTTGGTTTTTGTATCACAGGAACACCAAAAACATGACTAAAATGTGAGTTTTGCACTTTTTTTTTTGGAGTCTCTCTCTTCTGGGGGGAATGCTTTCTTGGGTGGTTTCAAGACTCAGTGTGTTTCCAGAAGAGCTGACTTTGTATCTCTGATAATGAGCTGTACATAAGGTTGAATTCGGCCCTCAGCTGTGCAGGCACAGTTGCCGCTGACTTCAGTGAGAGGCACATGTACATATTTAAGGGCAGAACATGGATGAGAATTTTTGGGTATATGTAAATGCTGTTCGAGGCTAAACAGAGGCCATGTAGAGTGGCTTGGCGTAGAGCTGTATATGATGGACTATGTTTTATTTTCCTTAGCACGCTTACTTTTAAAGCCTCTTGTGCTTTTTAGAAATGAGGACATAGAGTCTCTTCAATTAGTTCGTGATTTTTTTTAATTATATCTGATGTGTTAATTTCTTGCTGTGAACTGTGCTATAACAGTGTTGTGTGCTGTTGATCAGCTCCTGGATTCCTCTCTAGAGGTGGCTGCATTTTCAGTGATAAGGCACTATGAAAATTGTGTAGGCTGGAATATATAATTCTAATCAATGTTTTTGTTAGGTTAAAATACTTAATCTTTTTTAATATGGGCATGAGATGAGATCAGGCAAAAGAGGAGTATGTGCAATTTCACTATTTTATATTAGAAGTGTTTCCATGGGACCAGAAGTGCATTAAGGAAACAATGCTTACGTGGCATGCCATCAAAAGGTATATGCCTTTTTTATTGCTTTATGTACTCTGAAAGTGTGGAAACTAAACTAACGTCTGCTCTGATGAGTGACTTTACATGCTCCAAAGTCCTGCTATGTTACATGCCCAAGTTCTTTTGAAGGGGAGAGCTTGATACCTGTGGAAAGGTCTTTCCTGAGGCCTTTGAGATTGTGCTGAAGTGCTTTAAAAATGAATTTTCAATTTGCTTATTTAGGCGCTGTTCAGGTGAGCTTTAGAGCACTGTGATTAAGCCTATTTTAATAAAACTTTAAAATGCAAATCACCTACTGAAGCTACTGAACACCTCATGGGAGAATGTGCAAGAAACCTGCTTGTATATAGCACATACATGTATGTGAGTGAATATATATACATATATATATGTACACACTGATGGAGACATATTATTTTGGCATGTGTAATATTACTGAGTTATGCTGTGCGAGGCAGAGATCCTGCAGATCTATGAAAGCTATTTCTGTTGCATGATGGTGTGGTCTAAGGATATGAATCTTCTAAGACGTTCATGTTTAAGTTTTTTTAATCCATATGAAGAATTTCTGAAGTGCCAAAATGTCTAGGAATTCTAATCCAAATTGTATGAGGAAGAGGGATAAGTATTCTTCATTTACGAAATGATTATATAGTCACAATGAACAAAAAAACCCTCCAAAACTTAATCTTGTTACTCTTCACAAAAAATAGTTTCGCTTCCGAAGTATTTCCTGAAGATGCCTGCAGTGCTTGCTCTGCCACCTAGAAGAGGCCATAAAGCTGTATTCCTGACAAAAAGCACTTCCTTGACTATGCTCTTTGATTTCTTGTGGTTTTTTTTTTTTTTTTTTTTTTTTTTTTTTTTTTTTTTTTGTTTTTTTTTTTTTTTTGTGTGTGTGTGTGTGTGTGTGTGTGTGTGTGTGTGTGTGCGTGTTTTGCCTCAGAAGAGAATGGCCTACAGGAGAAATTCTGTTTTCAGATTCTTTTTTTCTCACTTCGCTGAGTGATGGGAGCAAAAATTCCATACTGGATTTGACTTACTGGAAGCAGCATCTCCAGAAAAACAGGAGATCAATCAGGGTATATACTTCAGTAATTCAAACTGCTGGAGAGAACTGTAAAGGAGAAAGGACACTGTGAGCAGAAGTGGCTATAGTGATGCTTTTTTGTAGTAAGCTTAATTGGAGAGGAAGCACTGGAGGGGAATCTATTTAGTGTCTTACTAGTAATTCTGAACAGTACAGGCTAAGGGGAAATTGCTAGTGATTAAACTATGTACGGAGTTTGGGCTTGATTCAGCAATATTCTCTCTGAATCCATCTATCAGGAATAGCGTGTGTTTTCCCTTTACATGCTGCATGTGAGCTTATGAATGAGGTTTTGATAGGACACTGCTCCTCAGTGTAAGATAGCATCTTCATCTTCAAGGGGTTCACTTTTGAATTGTTCCATCCTAAAAGAGCCTGCTCACTAAGCAATAGTTGTGAGCTGAAATGTAACTCCAGTAAATGATTTACAGTGATATTTCCTCTTCCATAACTTGCTTATCTGAATGTCATGGTTTGCATATGAAACCTGCTGTTTCTGTCGCTGATCTTGCCACTGTTGTCATGAAAGAGTTTAGTATGTACACTTGAAGCTCTCCGCTTCTTTTCTTTTGTCCTATGCCAAGAGCTCATGTTCAGTCGAAAATACAACTGAATGGTGTAACTGAAGCAAACATGTTTATGATAGCAAATACCACCAGTACAGTAATCTAAACTTCCACTAACACAAGTGGCGATGCAGTCCTGCAGTATTTGTATTAGTAAGAAGATAATCAGAGCTATGAAAAAATCCTGGTTGGCTGGATCCATGTGTGATCACAATCATAGAATCACTGTGTGGTACTTGCACGGTCAAACAATGATAACTTACCTTTTTTTATTAATCTGGGAAGAGTTGTACTCTTTTGTAAAGCTATAACTAGAGACACTGCATGGCTTGGCTTTGTGCTGTACTATTACTCAGGTATTTTCTCATAATGAATTCTGAATTCAGGATATGCAAGCTGGCTAGATGGGAGTTATTCTTCATTCACTTGACTCTCAACACTAACAAATTACATGTTGTAGATCATCATGGTTCAGAAAGTATGCAGCTGTAGTTTGATATGAAAGTAAGTTTTCCTTGTGACAAAAATCAGTGCACTAATTTAGTTTTATTCCACTTTTTGAAACTGTACTATGATTGATGTGTCACCCAGATGGATTTATTCAAACACAGTGTGAAAATGGCCATTACAGAAACAGGCACAGTGTCTTCAGTCATGATGTAAAACCTGACAGATAACACGGTAGTGTAATGTAACTTCATAAAGTCACATTTACTATTATTCATTCAGTAAAGTCCTCTTATTTAGGTATTGGAATGAAAACATGATTTACTGCTTTTAGGTTTGGATGAAAACTAAACCAAATGTTTTTCCCAATGGAAAACATTAAATATGAAGGATTCAGTGATACTCTATAGCACTTCCAAATTCTAGCATACAAAATTTCTGTGAAGTTCCAAAATCCCCACCACATGATTGTTTTACTGTTGTCCTACTTGTGATTATATTCGTGGTTATTGTCTTACTTCTTAGTATGGTAAATTATGTATTTGTTTTTGACAAGAATTCCTAGCACATGGTTACAGTAAAATATGCTACTTGAGACTTCGATTGTAAATTCTTCAAACGAAAATACTTCTGGTTTTGTTTTGTTTTTTTAAAATTTCTTAATGCCTAGATTTGGCAAAGTTTTTTCAGAACTTAATATCGAGGAATTTGTTTGTTATGATGGGTTATTCATATGTTTCCTTTGGAAGAAGTATAATAGTTAACAAGGGTAGTTGGATCTTTGGAGGTAAATTGTTTATGTCATTTTGCAGTGTAAAGTTGCTGATGAAGCCTCATTACCGATGAGTAGTAGTTAGAATTTAACGTCTGATTTTAATGCAGAGTTGCCCCTCACAACATCTAGAAGAGAGAAGCTGGACACACAGACATAAAGGAGAGAATGTGTAAGGCTGTATGCTTATTTTGTGTTTATTTTATGGGCTTCAGTTACGTTTGCTAAAATAGCCCTTTTAGGTCAAATGAAGTACTGTTTTGTTTTGCAGAGCTAAAACTTGATAGATTTTTTCCTTTATTTCCCCCTCACGTGACTTAGCAAGAGGAATTAAAGTGAAATTTAAATGTTAATAGGTTCTTGATTCAAAAATCAAATAGTTACTTTGAAAATTAAGAGCTGTGGTTGTAATTTTAGCTGTTTAACAGTTTTCATACAGACCAGAAACAAACCAAATTATTATTTCCTTGTGTAGGTAATCTTCGGGTATGAAAAGCATAACAGATTTTACCAAGAGTGGTGCTAAAGTAACTTCTGCCTTTAACATTCGGTGTATAACCTGTTGATACATAAATATGGTCTGAATTTGAAAGTATCGCTTTGGCTGTAGTGAGCTGATAAACCAGCTGCACATATATAGCTCTCATTGCTCTCCAATGTGGTTGCTGATGTGCTGCAAGCAGTAGGATAATGCTAATGCACAGCTTGTTTTCTGACTTACTTTCCTTTTTATGTCTTACTTCACCTACAGTGTAATTCTTGTAGGCATATTTTGACAGCCTTGGTTTGAGCTGCTTGGAAAGAAAGCTTTCTGCCTGTCCTTTACAGACAACACCACCATTGCTCTTCTATGACTCTATGGGGTTTTAATGTTTGAAAATCAACAACATGGCCTCATCTAAATCGAATTAGCCCAGCTGTAGTCTGTTCTGGCTGCTGATCTGAAAGCTGAAGCCATTCAGTCTGAGATTCCCAGCCAGCAGTGCAATACATTGCACTGTTTCAGTAGTACTGAAATTCCACTACAATATACACTGATGCTGGTTTTTGATAGGGAATATGTCTGATGTTCCAAGTTAACAAAATATTTGAAGGCCAGGGAGATTGCTCTTGTGATGAAGTTCTTCTTTGATGTTGTTATCATTAAAGCTGGCTGGAAATGTTCCGTTTAAAACTGGTTTGGGGAAGCTGAGTTCTGAGAAATTTATGTAGGTTAATTTTTACTTTGCAATTTCAACTGAAAGCCGAAAAATCTTTGTATGTGAATGCTGCTGGGTTGCCTTATGGGAATTTTAAGTTAGCTGCACCCTGCAGATCAGTGTGTTCAGTGCCCCAGCTTTCCTGTGCATCCCAGAGTGCCCAGCATCACTCCTGTAGTCCCAGCAAAAAGAGGAACTGTGAATATTTGAGGAGATGTAATCTGTGCTGTCAGCTCTGTGCCACTTTTCCCACTGTAGTATCTGAATTTCTTGCAGCAGCCCATGCATTAATGTGGCTTATACCTATTACAGTCTTCCTTCTTCCTCTTTGTGCTTCATCTGAGAGAAATTGTGTGCACAGTACAAGTTACAGATCTTTTTTGAGTGGGTCTTCTTTTGTTGTGTTAAATACACAAACTATGGTGCATAGCATTAAGAATAGAAAGTAGAAGTTCATCCATCAGATGCACTGGGAAATGACGAGGTTTTTCACAGACCCATATTCCAATGAGAGTTGCTGCCACATTTTTGACCATCTCATGCAAAACTCTGCCTCCTGCTGTAGTATTACCATGATGGCATGAAAGCCTGCAGTGCCTAAGTGGAGCAATTCACTGTGATTTTTGAACTTTAAATGATATTTTGAATATGCTGAAAACATGCAGTCTGCGCAGTGTCTTGAAGGTAAGGACCTTGTTGTTGCAAAAGAAGAACCATGGAAGCCCATGCAGATGAATCAGGACATGCTGTTACAGAGGAGTTTGTGATGCCAAGGAGTTATGCTGCAAGTTGCTGTACCAGAGGGCTTCTTATTGAGAGGGGTGTGGGGATGTTGCACACTTGAAGTACAGGGAAGCATTTTTGAATGGTGATATTCTTTCTTTGTATCCTAAAGCATACTATATGGGGAGGAGGGATGGGTTATGAATTTCATTAGTGGAGAAAAGTGAAAAAAAGGCGAGGGAACTTTTTCACATAACTAGAATGATGTTTTTCCTTCACTGCCTTAGTCTGCAATGTTTCGTGTTCTAATGCTGTTAAAAAGCAACTTTGAAGCTATGTCTGAAAAGTGATATATTGAGTTTGTCTGAGTAAAGTAGCCAGCATTGATGCAAAAAACAAAACTCCAAACCCCATTGTCTTCACTGCAATGCCAGGCTGTGTTTCAGACTCACTGAAGTTAGCCAGAAAACTCGATTGTGTCCCTGCACATGCCCTGCATGTTACTCATCAGGACTTTGCAGAGACCTGAATGATTTTTCTGTATATCTGAGGAGTTCAGCAGTGTCTATCCCCTCTTCTGGTGTCAGGGTTATGTGCAGGTATGGAGATCAGAAAGCCTTTCTCTTGTTTTCTTTACTTCCTTTTCTACAACATTTTACTTTTTTGTCAGGTTCTGTTTAGAGATGCTAACCAGGCTGTGACGTCTGAAGATTTCACAAAATGGGATGCCGCTGGTGCCTACTTGGCCCTGCAGAAGATGAGACTCCTTGCAAGCAGGTGGTCAGAAGATGGGAAAACTCAAGAAAATAGGGATCTAAAGTACACCATTTTCCTGCTGGAAGGAGCTGTGGCCTTGGCTTTCCACCTTTGGAAACCATTCTTCCTCTTGCTTTGCTGTCTCCCTGCTGTCAATCCAGAGAGTGTCTCAAACTTCATTTGCGCTCATTTCACACAGAGTTTGCTTATCAGTCTGAAAGGCGACTGTCTGATCTTTCCCTTTGCATGCTTTCACTTTTAAGATCTTCCCTTTCTTATGTAAAAAAGGCAATTAGAGTCGTATCTGTTTATTTTAAACAAAATGGCTGTTAATTAGCGTGATCAAAAACCCTGCCATTGTAGACTATGGGTTTCACTTTGTAGTTGCACTAAATTGCGTACAGTTTGGTGCCAGCTGACATGATAGCAACACAAAGTCTAGCTTTTTTTTTGACTTAATGAACAAACAGATTTATGAGGCTTTGTTATCTTCTGGTTTAGATCTGTAGGTTCTGAATGCATTATTTAGAGTTCTTGCTTCTTAATGACTAATGTCATGTTGTTACTTATTAAGAGTGCTTTAACTTCCTGAAGAAGTTTCCCTCTCTTTTGTATCCCCTTGTTTCCATTTTCCTTCATTTTTTTTTTTTTTTTGATGGCTTAATTAAACGGTACATCTGTGCTACACAAAACAGTTGAGATGCACTTCTCTAGTCGTGTTCAGATATTTCAGCACTAACTCTGTAATGCTGTGAGGGAACTGGATATTCTCTCATCCCTTCAAATCAGAATAAGGGCAGATCCTTAATTTCTGCCTTGCCTCCATCACTGTCCGGTGTTCATTCATAATGTCTGGAAAAAAAGACATTCACAACAATTCATCAGTCTTGCTTTGTTCTGAAAAGAAAAAGGTTGAGAATATTGGTGGTAAAGCTGTGATAACTTGACTCCCATCCATCTTAACTCGTGTGTAGACCTGATATATTATTGTGAATGATAGCATGTCTTTCTAAATGAAAAAAAATCATTTTAAAAAAATAAAAGACCTTTTAACTAAGAAGCGAAAATTCTGGGTGCCTTGTTTTTATTACTGTGACTTATTTGTGGAGGAAGGGTGCTCATTTCAAAAATTCCAAAGGTCTATTTTTTGTCTTCAGTGTAGTAACTTCTAATTGTCAATGAAACAGTGACTAGAACTAGCGAAAATGTAGAGTTGAACATTGATCAGATCATCTACTCTTGTCACTACTTGAGAGCTGGGAACTGCAGTGTAGTTTCCAGAATTTACATTCCTTTGAATGCAGATATCCCCCACCACTGAAGTTTCCGCTGCATCCTAAGCAAGCCATTTTGATGTTAACTTTTTCTCTATGCTGATACAAGGCCTAATTGACCCAATATTTCTCAAAATAGCTGATTATTCAGGTATGTCATTATTTCTCTGCCTTTTTATCTGTTGGTCATTATTGAAGGATTCAAGTGAAATACTTATTTGCATAGAGAAAATCAAAATTGAAGTCAAGTTATGAGCAAAGTCACTGAGCTGGCATAAATTTGATTAAAAGAAGGGGTCATCAGACCGTTTTACAGGGTTTGCTTTCATTTAAAGCTTTGCATTGAATGTAATTCTTGGTTATAATTCTCTAAGTACATGTTTAAATGCATAAGGCAATTAGTAATTTTTCACATGCTTATATTTCAGTACTAAACCATACACTATTTCATATAAAAATATTGAAGTAAATATACTTGCTATTGTAGAAGATTAAGGTAATAATAATATTCTCTTAGAATGAGCAGTCTGTGTAGACTCCAGGCAAGGAAAAAAACCAAACCAACAAACACTAAGACTAGAGAAAATGAATATGAAAACAAATTTTAGCAGTTTTCTGATAGAGTCACATTTTTTTGGAACTGTTGCACTTGTAACTTGCAAATTAAAGAAATGTGAAATTTTCAGGGAAGAAGCATTTTTAGAAAGTTTTTTTCTTTTTGTTTTGATGTTTTACAACATTGTATTGAAATCAAATTAGGGGTTCCATTTCTGTTTTAACACCATAAAATAAAAAAGAAGCATCAGGTAAAAGAAATTTTCAGCTGATAATTTCTCTTTATATATCAGCTAGAGCTTTTTAGGGCTAATGGTTAAAATGGAAAATTTTCAGTCTTATCAAGAGGTCTTTTCTAGGTTTTTCAAAATGAAATATCATAAAAACTGGTGAAAATGTTCAATACAGGTGAAACAGCAATTTGCAGTGTAAATATCTGCAAATTTTTTTAGCAGATTTTTTTTTTTTTTCAATAATGAAGAGAAGAATAAGGAATGGCATATGGTTAAAGTAATGAATTCTAGGAAGAATGTCAGTTAAGCACTGTGGTCCATTTCATCTTTAATTCGAGAACAAGGAATTGGCCAATGAAAAACCAAGGAAGAAATTTTGATAAAATAGGCTTACTAGGCGTTACCTGCAACTAACTTGTAGATCTTGTTCGTAAAACTAAATTGAGTTTCATGAAAAGTAAAGTTAACAAATCAAGCTTTTAAATGAATTATTGAAGACTGAAGATAACTGAGATGTGCTTTCTGGCTCTTTAGTTTCTCCGTTTTGCCTCAGAACATGAACTGCTTAGCCAGGAAGTGTTTTATGAATGGAAGTGTCTTATGGCAAGTTATTTTGCAGTTGTTCAGTCCCAGGAATTTTTTAGCTTTTGATGAAATCGCTAATATTAGGAGTTGTTCTTTATATTAGCTAACTGAAATATTATTGTTTAGAGGTATAAACATTTATGCAAGTGCTGTTTTTCATGTGCTAGTTAATTTACATATATTTTCTGTTTAATTAACATATATAATATTTTTTTCTGTAGATGTAGTAGAAATGGGGCTTTGATCCATCTGAGTCCTTCAGCAGATGCTTAACCTTAAGCACATAAATAATCCCATTGTTTTCAGTGTCTTTAATCTGTGCTCTTAAGTGCTTTGTTGGATTGCGGCCTAGTATAATTATATGTTTGCAATAACAGTTGCTTATTAAAAGCAGTTGCTAGATCTCAAAAATAATAGAAATAACATTAAAAGATATGTATCAAACAGTATTGCAAAAATACATAAAAAATGTTTTAGAATCCTTGTTTGTCATTGCCCATCATGTTGCAGATTGTGCTTTTTCTGAAACTCCTTTAATTTATGAGGTCAAGACTAAGGCTGCAGTTATTTATGTAAAAATTCAGGAAACTTTTATAAAGTTTTATTTTTTATAATACTGCAATTTATAGCAAAGGTGAGATTTCATTGAGTGGTTTTCTTACTTATGATTCTAAAGCACTTAGAAGGACAGTCACTAGCTGCTAGTTCCTACAGGACTTTGCTTTTCTCTTTAGTAAGGACAAGTGAGTAAAACAGTATTCATATGTTAGAAATACTGGTCTGTCTTGCCAGTGTTTCATCTCTTTATGTAGTTAGTGACTTTCACATTTCCTTGCTCTTTTTGTTCCTGGGTCTGTTCTGTAATGTTCCATACTGTGTCAAGCCCACTCTATTTCTTTTAACCCAAAGCAAAGATTAAAGACCTAAGGGCTGAATATTGTATTATACTATGATAAAATATTCTGATGGGATGTGAGTGATGTTGTTCACCTGGCTGCCACCACAGCTCTATTTCACAGATCCTTGCTATGAGAGTGAGTAGATTTCTAGATTATAAATCCTCTGAAATTGAGGGTTGATATTAACAGAGGCACATGAGGTTTCAATTGACAAGTTCAAGAAACCACTTGCATGGGTAAAACACTTGTCTTATCATCCAGTGCTTGTGCCTGCAGCTTTGTACTGGTATCTTCCCTCTCCATAAATTAATTTACTACTTCCCTGACCTGTGTGGTCCTCTGAAATATTTTTTTCTTTTTTTTTTTTTTTTTTCCCATAGAAGCTCAAGAAAGACCACAACAGTGGTAATTTAAAGGTAATTTTCCTTGGCCTTTTGTGTTTCTGAATCAGAGCTTATGTATATTTTACAATGAACTGTCCCTTCAACTCTTCCAGCACAAGCATCTTGCCTGAACTGCCAGCTGAATTTTTTTAGCACATTTTTAACTGATGGGAGCATGAGTGAATGTGCATAAACATACAGCGGCATTTAAAGGGTAACTGAAATGATCTGTATATATCGCTGTTGTGTGTGATAAAAAGGAGGGCATGGCTATCGTAAGTTAGAATATCCAGCAGTATTTATTGAATATAATATATATTCAAATAAATTCAGAGTAAATTTATTTCCTTATGTATACTGGAGGTTCTCCTATGGATGCAATGGGGCATATGCATACTCTTGAGTTTTTCCTTTGCAGAGGAGTGTGTAGGCTGGTATGCTGCTGTGTGATTTCATATGCGTGTTGTTGGATGCTTCACAGAGCTCCCAATTAGATGGCCTTGTCTGAAGATGCTGTGTATAACTGTGTGAAGTAGTGCTGTTTGGAAAAGGTGAAAATATAGGAAAAGATTGTAAGAAAACCAAAATCACTTCTGGTTGAAGTGGCAGAGTTGTCTCCTCCCCCACCCACTTGGGAAGTAAGAATTTCCCCCCAGAAATTAGTTCATTAGTGTGTGTTGCTATTCATGCAGGAAGGTGTGTGATGTCCTGCAGCTGTATGTATTTGAGTAGAAAATGTCACCTCGTATCAGATTTGCAATACTCCCAGCCTGTGCTGGCCCAGGGCATATAATCTCTTGAGATCTTCTGTAATGCACAGTGACTGCATCACTACAGCTGAATCAAAACTTCACCGTTTTCAAGGAGAGGATAATGGTTGCCACCTTATGCAGCTCAGATAAGTGACAAGTTTGGGGAAGGTCACAGCTCAATATGCAAAGTCTTCCACATCTCACAAGAAAAAAACCATATCCTGCTTGGCACCTCCCCCCCATTTCTTTGCTTACACAGGTGGAAATGCTGAAATGAAATAGGAACTTGGCAGAGTGAGTGTGAGCATGGGGCTGTTGTATTTTGATGTAGTTCTTAAATTGCCCTTCATTGTCAGAAGCTGTTAGGCTGAGGAATGGAATATACTCCATGAATGGCAGTAGGAATTGATTATCTCCAAGGGGGCACACAGAAGTGGGGCCCTTGCCAATGTGTTGGTAGGCGCTGACACAGAGGGAATAGGGGTAAGGACTGCCAATGATTTTGGAGTGCATAGGGAGTGAAGTGTGTCAATGTTGTCCCCTTTCTCAGCAGCCCTTCTGACCGGGGACTGCCTTGGATAGGCTTGGGGCAGCTTACTGGGAGATTTTTGCTGGGGCTCCCACCCTGCTTCAGTGCCATTGCAATGGGGGCCTTGGAGGGAAAGGGCTGCACACACAAAGGTAGGAGTATCCCTCGTGTTTTTAACAGGTTTCACCAGCCCTTCACTATCCCAAGTCCTCTATTAAAGCAGCCTTTACAATCCAGGAGACAGCAGAAGCATGAGGGAGGTACATGCTAAAGCTGGGTGGGATGGTCAGAGCCATGGGCAGTCTGCACTAGAAATTGCTCTCAGACACAGTTAAATGTATTTGCAGTGATACAAGGAAGTTTTTATGGTCACCAGCCCTTCAGTTGAAGCAAGACTGAAAAATGTAGCACACTATGCCCTAATCCACTTAATATGATCTGTCTGTAGCTACCCTCTTGCTGTCTTACAGTAAAACTCTTCAGTTTCTCCATGTCCAAGCAGAAGAGAAAGATTAAGTACACCGCTGTGCTGGGTAGTTTCTGGCAGAACTTCTTTTCTGTTACATAGACTGTAAGATGCGCTTTGTTTTATTTTCTCCCTTTCCCTTTTGAAAGGTACAAAGTATAGTGACAGGAACTATCATATTCAATTGGACATGCTTTCTGCAGATTTGTTAAGGATTTACTCTACACATTTGTAGCATTTAGTTGCCATGGCAATGACCTCGGTGCAAAAGGGAACAGCCTTTAGGTTGGACCTCAGATTTTCCTTTCATTTCCATTTAATTTGATTTGACTGCGAAATGTCACTTCCATTGCATTGATTAAGCTTCATTGTGGCCACTAGCTCTGTTAAAAAGGTTAAAGGGCAGGCCAGTGGCTGTCATTTTTCTTCCTCCACCCTTTTCTGATACCAATACAGATAGGGTGTTTTTTTTCAGAGGAAGAATAAGGTTTTACCCCATGGTGTTCTGCAGTAAGAGCAAAACTGGTGCAGCAACAGTTAGAAGCTGTGCAACCTGCAGCTTCCTCATACAGTTTCATAGCGCTTAAAAAAATAGGAATTTGTTTCTCTTTTTCTTCCTGACATGTGCTCCCCCAGATAAATAGAAGTGAATGTACCCTCCAACATTAGCAACCGCACTGGAAGGGGGCAGTCATCTCTTTTTCAAAACCTCTGTTATCCCCAGGGTGTATAATAACTGCCTGAAAGCTTCTGTGAGGCTGCGAGCTGGGTGCAGAGGGTTCCCCTGTGGGCAGGCTCTACTTCATTTGGTACTTGCTGATTATGCAACAAGTGGAAAATGGAGAATGGCAGCGCACTGGGATGGGAAGCTCCAATGAAGACCCAAGCAAAAGCAAGGATCACTTAGGCAGTTTTATTGATGGCAGACAAAAGCATAATTGTGGCATTCTTCAGTATTAGTCAAAAGCATTCCACCTTTGAAAGTGATACTGTCCATCTGTGGAATACAAACGTGCAAAAATTGTGCTTTATATGTAAAGACTTCCCCCTCTCTGTGGCCTAAGACCTCTGCTTTGTACTGTGGGGCTGTTAAGGACTTAGGTAAATTAGGTCTGTTCATTTAGGTATTGCAGAACCTAGGATGCCTCTTTTGTCTACATCTCTGTAGTAGCAGGCACAGAAGCCTTACCAGCAAGCTGGCTTTTTGCTGTGAGCCAGGTTTTCTGCCACATGCTTCACCGTCGACTAAAATATCATATTGAAATTTGCATATTGCCGATAACTGAAGTTAAGATTTCTCCTGTGTAATTTGGTCAAAACTTAAGGTAAGAGTCTCATAATTACTTTTTTTTTTTTTTTTTTTTTAATATAGCAGATGCTCATTTTGAAAACATTGAGGAACTTTCTTTTGATCTTGCCAGTGCTGAGAATAATTCTGTCATTGGATTTTTGTTTGTTTAGTTAGATGGAAATTAAGAAATGAATAAACCAAAGATATTAAAACAGCTTGATATGAAGGGAAGGATAAAAGGAAGGCTCATTAAAGCAGGCATGTGAGTATGAGCAAGTGGGTTAGTGAAGCAGAGGTTAAGGGAGAGAAAATGTTTGTCCAGTTACAAGGTAAACAATACAAGGAAGAACTGTAAACCCAAAGAACTACATACGGCTTGCGAGACTTTGCAGCTGAAACAGCCTTGGTTTTCATTCCTGACTGAATTGAGCTTCAAATTAAGTCTCTTTTTGGAAGGGTGGTCTGTAAAGAAAACTCCAGCTCTGGAGCCTGTATATTGGCTGGTGTGGAGAAGTAACTCTCACATATACGAGAAAAGGGATTGTATCTAATGTCTTTTTCTTATTTCTGCTCTTTTCTTCATGGCATGCAGCATCTATTATCAGGGAGATTCTCTCATAGAGACATTTTCCCATCGCCCGTGGTCAAGGCCAGGTGTGGAAGGGTGCAGATGCCTGAGGATGCAAGTCTTTACTTTCAGTGTGCGGTTCATAGGTGGAGAGGGCTTCAACTGGAGAAAGGGCAAAGAGGGAAAACATTTTCTCATGTGTCTCTGTGTATCATAGAGGAGTGGTACTGCTTGACATGGCAGCCTGGAAACTGGGCTTCATTTGTTATTGAGGTGGAGGAGCAAGCCACCTGGCTGTGATCTTCAGCTCCCTTACCTATGTTTTACATTGCTGGTGGGCTGACTGCCAGAGGGGAGACACAGCCTGCAGGGTCGGTTCATCACCCTTCCGTCCTTCCTGAGAGCACCAGCTATGCTGGCTCCCTTTTCTGTTTGCCTCCAGAAAGTTAAATGAACAACTGGGGAGAGAGAAAAGGAAAGGAGCAAGAGAAGGAAGCAACTTCCTTCATCAAAGAGTAAGATAAAAATATATCTTAAAGCTGGAATAACTCAGGGCGGTCCAGCTGGTGGCCTGTGGGATGTTTCTGTCTGACCTGCTTGCCTTTCTACTGTGGCCTTGCCTTAAGACTGGGGATGAAGAGCAAAGTTGGATGTGAAATCCAGCAGCTGTTGAATACTTTTGCTTAGCCATGCAAATTGTCACTCTGCCCACAGAGGGGGAGGAGAAGTTTGGCATTACTTGAGCCTGGACATTGGCCTTTGGAGGTGCCCCAAAAATCAGGATCCTGCTCACGGCTTTGGAAGTACTCTATGGTCTTGGCCTGAGTTTGTAAAACCAAATGTTAGCTCTCAGTTTTGTGTGTGTGTGTGTGTTTCTGACAAGGTATTACTATCACTTTTTCTGCTTTGCATTGTTTGGAAATGACACCAACTTCAGAGGAAGGTGATCAATTCTTGTAAACAACATTATGTTAATATTCTCTGAGTATAAATGCAGACACTCTTGACTTCCAAACAAGGTGAATTCTTCTGCAGTAATGTTTCAAAAGCTTCAAACCTCGAAATTACATAAACTCTGAGTCTTTATTTGGAAATAAAGGAAGTGTGGGACTATGGATAAAGCATCAGATTAAGAGAAAAGGCTTGCCTCCTCTGTGCGCTTAGGTTTTAGTTCTTTAATATGAATCATTGTATTTGGCTTCCTGTGCAAAAGCAATATGAGGACCTTAGAGGTTTGTGAATGATCGATGTTGGTATTGCTAACTTTTGTTGTGATTTATGAAGTGGTTCTTTTTAGGAAAATAGTGTTTACAACTAAATATTGAATTTTATGCTTGTTCTTCTTGGCAGTTCTGCCATGTGGTAGGAATACCAGCTTTCTGAACTCTCAGCCACACTCTCTGACAGAGACAGAAGAACAACAAATGTTTCTTTCAGATGTCTCCTGTGTCATCCTCTCAGTTATAAACACTGTATAAAAAAACTGAAGCAGGTGCAAAAAGTTAAAAGCCAAATTCTGAAAATCGCATTTTACACAGTATCCCAAATCTTTGTTAAAAAATGAGACAAAACAGATTTATTTGGGTAATTCCTTAAGGGTTTTTTGGTTTTTTTTTGTATGCAAAATCAATTGTTCCTTCTGCCACCAAAGCTTGTCTGTGACTCATGGTCTGAACAATCCAGATGCTCCTTCATGAAGGTGCTGCTTTACCTCCAAGGCAGGTGTGGAGGGCCTCACCACCTAGCACAGGACAGTTCATATCTCCCTTAGATGCTGCTCATGACAGCTGTGGAGTTGAATTGACACATCTTTTTGTACCTCAAACCTATGTCATTTTGAGTATTATGTTACACCATCAGTGAAAGACACTATCGCACTGAGGGAAACCAATCTTGGCCTGTTTAGTCAGTGAAGGGAGACATTGTTTAATTCCTTTGCACAAAATGAGCAGGATTCAGCAGCTCCAGCTCCGACACTTTTTTTCCTCTTCTCAGCAGGAGCTGAGTGTTGGCGTTTCTCCCACAGCACAATTCCTTGTTGTTTTCTCTCAAGCAAAAACAACAAAAAAGGAAGATTAAAAGGAAGAAGTAGACAGATTTGAAAGAGAATCGTTAGCTCCAAGGTCTGATGGGACCTCCTTGAAAGTGTTCACAACCATGCCACCCATGCCAAAGTCATACTGTAGTTTTCAAAACCTTTTATAATCTCCAACATATAAACAGTCTTTATCTTTTCCTTTTTCTGTTTGCTGTTTAACAGAAACAGTTCATACTCGATTTTGTCTATTTATCTTTCCTTTTTAGAATTCAGTAATTCATGACGTTCATGTGATCATGGCACGATATACTATTAATATAACTGGTTTCTATTATTCTTCTCAAAGTGTCGGTATGGAGGCATAGAAGGAGAGGAGTCTTCCCTAGTTTTACGGATTTGAATGTCAAGGCCAGTTCACAGAAATTTCCAGAATAGGTGAGAGTTATAAATAAAACTGAATGTGTTACTGTTTTGGGGGAAAGCTGTGGAACTCAGTTTTTTCTTCCAGCTCAACCCCAGAATAGATACATGCTGTTAGTTTTACACTTTGAGTTTTTAAATTCCAGCAGACCTCAAACTTAGCAAAAAGATAAGAAGAATTTTATGAACTGAAGAGTTTCATGCAGATATGAATCAGCACTGATATCTTGGCTACCATCATCATGTGAGTATGCTGTCATTGCAGCACATATGATAAATTTTGGAATCTTAAACTGAACACACTTGTCCACTGGGCCTGTGAGGCAAAGCAGGGAAAAGAAAATCTTTCAAAAGCCAGAAATAGTATTTTTTGAGGAAAAATGTTTTACCTGCAGTTTCTTAATTCAGTCTGTAAGCTCCATTCAGATTTTGAGATGCAGGAGGACTTACTGGGGGTTTTGGGCACCTGGCCAATATAAATATTAAAAATAAGAGGAAATCATAGAGTTGGTTTCTTATTGTTAATAGCATAATACTTCTTTTGTTGAGCTTCCTCTCTGCAGGACTCTCTTTGCTGCAGTAGGGCTGTTTACCTCTGTCTTCTCTTATAAACATAGTTCCAAAGGCCCTGTTCTGCAGAGCTGCTTTCACAAACTATACTAAAGGCTTCAAATTCTTGCAGAGAGTTGGACAGGTTTGATTGACCAAGTAAACTGAATTCTCAGCAACAACAGAAAAAATAATTCAAGCATTTGGAGAGATGAGATTTAGGGGAGTTTATAGTGTTAGTCTAAAAAATGAGTCTTTAATATCTGAAGGCTTCAAGTCCTTGTTTCTAAAGAACCCTTTTCACTTTGCCCTCATTTTGAAGCACTTATTTTCCTCTTTGCTTGCAAACATCTTAAAAAGATCTCAAGTCTTTGTACTTGAGATTGCTTTTGTTCAGAGTTGTCCAGTGTTTTCTCCCCTTTCATGTTTTTTTTTGCACTGTTTGCTTTGCCGTGTGTGAACATGCAGCCTAGGCTGTGTGCACATTGCGGGGTTTAATGTAAAATTCTGGTGGGTGAAATTATGCATATCTCCTCCTGTTTTGCCTTTTATTTTTACTATGTGAAGGAACCAGCAAAAGGTTGCTGTTACAAAACATATAAATAAATCACAGAGTGGTAGGTTTCATAATCAGTTTAACAGGTTTTATCGTAGTTAATATATAATATTGCATGTTTGCATGTGAAAACAAAGGGAAAGTAAAAACAAAATTATATTTATCATCAATTTTGTTAATTACAAGAAACTAGTTCACAAATACACAGGAGTACAATCTTCAGCAAATCCTTTGTCTTCTTGTTTGTTTAATAAATTAGATGGATGTACCAAAAAGCATGCTGCTGGGGCAACATTAATTTTATTATAGAATAAAAAGTAGAACTGTTAGTCTCTGTTTCTGGCATGTTTGTAAGCTATCTGACCTATTTTCTTCTCCCACCGTCTTCACAGTGCTTACCAAATTCCTTTTTCCTATGCCTAATGTAAAACTGTCTTACAATTAAACCAGCTGATAGCCAGCCCTGGAGACATTACCCAGTATGCTGGCAAATAGATAAGATATATTGTTTTACATATTTGTGCAACAGGGAGAGACAGCTTCATCACTTCAAGCAAGGGAATAATCTGTTTACACTAGAGGAATATGCTTACTTGGTTTTCTTCCCTTCAGTTGCAGAGATAATTTCAGGAAGCAGTATTTACCTCATATTTTCCAATATGGATGGTTAGTCTTAAATTGATTACATTTTAAGAGAAGAGTAGGCTAGGAGACTACAGTTCCCACAGTCCTCAAGGGGTGTATAATGCCTAATACAGACTTTTAAAATTGAAGCACTGTGTACGTGATTACTTTTTTGCTACTGCTTGTAGTAGGAGTTTGGGATATCTAGGCTGTTTATAAATTGCATTCCTTGCAAAAAACCCCTCCAAAACCCCAAACCAACCAGAAAAGACATACTACTTAGTATTGTCTTGTCACTGAAGATGAAAAGCAGGCCTCTAGGATGGAAAAGAAATGTTTAATTAACAGTATAGCTGTTCCAGGTCTTCAAAGATCATGTCCCTGATAGAAAAAAATCTGTCGTGAGTAAAAAATCTTAGATATGTCAGAAGTCTTCTCTCTGAGCAACCATACTGCTTTTTGTTTTGGGCTGTTGGTGATGATTTTCAGGTTTTGGTGCATTGAAAGAGATACAGGTTATTTAAGGTTTTCTGTGTGAAAATAAAACCTACCAAGTAATACAGCACTTAATATGACACAACTTAGAATTTCTGATATGACCTTGACCTGTTACTTTTCAGTGAGGCGTGTGTCTGCAGGGAAGGGCATGGTCAGACTAGTTTGGAAATCAATAAGCTAAATTAATGTATCCTAGCACTGCAGGTGGACAGCACATCATGTTAAGATGGCAGTTGGGACCAGGGTGGATTCCAGTTGAACAGCTCAGAGTGCAAGTAAATGTCTCTGCTCACACCTTGAATTGCACAGGCATTTGTATAGTCCTCAGCTTGGCCTGGCTGACTGCGTTCTTGGCCCCAGAAAAAGCAATGTCTCAGTAGCCAAGTTAGAAATGTAGCCCCATGTGGCATAATACCTAGTTCAATGCCTTAACCAGTAGACTGTGCTGTTTCCTCACTTCAGTCATCATCAACCCCAGTTTCCTTATTTTGTCCAGAGTTTTGAGTCTTTTGTCACACATTAGCAAAGCCAATGTGAAATTTTTGGATACTGAGGAATGCAAGCTCTCAGGGATGATTATGTTTTATTATTGGATACAATTATAATAATATTTTCCCATGTCCTCTATAATTTTCCTGTTGAAAGCACATTGTAGAGTTCATCTTATTAATAGTCAATAATGCACTTAAAGTAGATTTTTAATGGTAATGGAGGGAACTGCCATTTGAGAAACCTCACAATGTGCTGAGATCCTGAAATAGAGCATTGTCTCTTCTCCACCATCCCTTTGGTTCATACATTCTTTCAAGATGTGCCAAAACAAGTCTTAATCTATGTCTTCAAGATACTGTATTGTAGTGTGTGTTTCAGCCTGGCTAAGCTATCTGGGATGTGGTTTTTATTAGAGTGCAATGTACTATTATTGTTCATGTACAATAATAGCAGAAATACTGATTTTTCGTTTGTATTTTTTGAGCATTGTCTATACCCCAGAGGTAGATAAAGAGTTTAGGAAGAAAGGTTATATTTAAAAGAAATGGATATCAGTGCTATGAGATTATACCCATGACAGATGGTTGTAACTAAAGTTTCATCTTGGTGCTGAAAAGCTGAATGAAACAGTATTCAGATTTTGAAGTAATGTTGGCTTCATTTCAGTGGGACTTTTGCCTGAGTAAGAACAGACTAAAAACTCACTAATGATTCTATTTTTTTTTATATTTTTTTTATTTTTTTGTGTCAGCTTTGAGTAGATTTTAAAAATTGAATTTTCTTATTTCTTATTTTGGATTGATAAAATTCCAACAGAAAACAAGGGGGGTTGGTTGTTTGGTTGTTTATTTGAGGAAATGTGTGCAACATTATGCCTTTGTTCACTGGTATGACAACATTGTTTTATTCACACTGAAAAGCAAAACATCTTACTGGGAATCATGAAAGAGTTGTTGCAGTAATTTCTTTTGTTCAGAGTTGGTTGTGAACCTCAAAATTTCTTGAGGTTCAGCCTGAACACTTATGTAAAGAAGTTCAGATGCTAACCTTAAGCAAATCCAAATATCTGGAGGCTGGCAATCTCTACAAGAACATATTTCCCCTTGACTTGTCTAATACAATGAGTTCAGCGAGGCTATACCCTGGGGCGTTTTGGCCCACCATGTGGTGTGTATGCTTTAAGTGCTTACACTCAGCTATGAGGGTATATTTAATTTAATCTTGAGAAACTAAACTGAGGGACTTCACAAATGAAAGCATCAGGAAGACAAGGTTAATTCTGGCCGGTGTTTGTGGGAGTATGGTGCCTTCAAATACCAACACTTTTTTTTTTTTCAGTGGTGGCATTTGGAAGAATAAATGAAGTGTGACTCCCGGCATCTCTTTAGTTGCCCTGAAAATGGAATGTCAAACAGCATATAATCATCTTCCTTGTTTAAAGAAAGAGGAGCAAGTGAGAGACCTAGTTTTCTGTTTGTGTCAGTTTTTGGATGTCTTAATATTCTATCTTGTCTAATTTTCCAGAGACTGATAATAGAGTTACTGTCAAATTAGAGGTTGCAGACTTTTTAACCTATGTCACAAAAAACCTCCTACATTACTTATTATTACCATGAATATAATCCAAATAAAAATGTAGTTTTTAATGCTGTTATGCTGAAGGTTGCATTCCAAGCATATAATTTTATTCATTATTAATATTAAAAATATTCAGCCTGACATTAGGCTGCTCGCTTCCCCATCGCTGCAAAAAAAGAGGCTGAATTTGATGTGGAGCAAAAGTGTCGCTGCTTGGTCTGGGTAACAGAAGTTTGGCCTCAACAACCCTGCACTGTCAGGACTGAGTAGGCATTGCTCTGCATTGCAAATTGCAGTTCTTGAGTTGTGTTTATGTAGCAGGGAGGCTATTTTCATATGGGACAACCTGATGCAAGTATCTTCTAAGAGGGAGCAGGGATGAGCTGGGAGAGTAAATTATATGAAGTATATGTGACCCACATTGGGAATTTACTATAAGAGGAGTCCCGTATGCAGCACTAGGTTTATAGCTGAAATACAGCGTAGCATCATGCTATGATGACTCCTTCCTTTTAGCACTGAAGGAGCTTCTGTTGAAGCACACTGAATTAGAGTGGTGCAAAGGCTAAAGTTTCTTTAAAATTAAAAAGCCCCAGCCCTCTTCATTGTAAGTAGAGCTGGTGGCAAGTATGACCTACTCTTTGGTCAAGTTTTATTCATTTACATGAATTCCAACAAATTTAGACCTGCCGTAAAAGGCTCCTACTTTCGCGCTTGTAACAAATGAGTAATGAATAAAAGTATCTCATTATTACGTATTTTTGGTTCAAAGTATAAATTCCCTGGGACTCCTACACCAAAGTCTGTAGTGCCCAGTGTCCACAGAGATGCAAATCCAAGACTGTGTTTTTTGGGTTTGGTTTAAATCAGGTGAGTGTCACATGCTTTGGTTTTGTAATGAGAGTTTTTTGTACTGTCCTAATTAATACAGTGTGCCTGTCCTGGACCTTTGAAGTAAGTGGGAGTTCTGCCACCAGTTTAAATAGGAGAAGGATTTGAGCCAATTTGAACAGAAGTTTTCACTTATCTTAGTGCCTAATCTTCTTTTTAAAGGGATGTGGGAGTATCGGCACCTCCTACGTAACGCTCAGCAGCATGCAGAAGTAGACTAGTCTGGTCACTTATGGAGGCCCATTTAAAACCAGTAGGATTGCTCAGGTGAGTGACAAGGCTTTGAGAACAGATTTTAGGGAAGCTAATTCAGAGTGCAAAATGACATTTAACCTATCTGTAAATATTACCAGTTGAAGCAGTCCACAAAATCGTTTAGAAATTGTAAGATAAAAAAACTCCAACCTATATTTTTCTTGCTTTTGAGTTGTCAGGGTTCACACTTTTAAAGGTGGGGGTTTTTTTCCAGAGCATCAGAGCTAGTAGCTCAATTTCTTTGTTAAATTGGAGCTGATATTGTCCAATAAGAAAAGCAGATCTTTAGAAGAAATGCTTGTTACAAATCTCACGATAAAATCACAATATATGACAACCCTAGGTCTGTTTAAATATGTATGTATCTTTGTAGTGCTTCATCCCTAGAGAAACATGCTTGTCTAGACCTCTTCTACCATCTCTCTGTGATGCAATGTATAGCTCCAGAGTGGCTGACCAAGTATGGCTGATTTATCAGGAAACTGGCAGCCTCTGACGGTTGTATTGCAAAAACTAAGGGAAATTTACTGTCAGGTTTTTGCACTTCACTGGAATACTTCAAATATCTGTAAATTGAAGAAGGTGTAAAGCTGATGTTCCTTTCATACCATGTTTCTTTTTCTTCAGTGAGTGCAGAAGGAGCCCATAAATAATGACTTCCTCTAGTCTGCCCCATGGTCTTTTTAGATTAACCTGGATTTTTTCTCAAACTGCCAGTAAAATGATGTGCTAGAGTTTGTGCACTACATGCACATCTCTTCAGTGTCTGTTCAACATTCACCTAACTAAGGCTTTGCAGTCAGCAGCATTAAAAACTTGGTATATTGTATTAGCTGTATGGAAGGACTTATCCTCCATTCCAAATGGCATGTTACATCACATAATTAACAAAGTTCTATTCATTTTTAATCTAAAGATAGTCTTTTTCAATTAGGTGATCATTTTCAGACTGGTAAGAATAAGGTAGCCACGACTTTTAAGTACTGCTGTGTGAGGACAGAACTGGATAAAAAACCATTTCCTCTGGTGCATCTCTGGCTGCCACTTAAAATGGGTCTGCAATTTAAAAACTTACAATGCATCTTTATGAGGTTTTAAATAAAATTTAAAAGATTGTTTTGTACATTCTTTGAAGGAACTACAGTGAGATATTTTGCCTAAAGTTTTTGTTTTGTTGTTGCATGGAGGCCAGCTGGTTTGCTATCTTGACTGACCTCACATTCCTTAAATGTACTCATAAATCAAGGCAAGGCCATGCATTAAAAACTCAGCTCTGACATTAATTCAAAGTGGGGAAAGTTTGATACCTTGTGGGAGAGGTACATGCATCGCTGGACACCTAAGGCCAGATTTTTCAATTTTTACTCACATTTAGCAAACCAGTATCGTGCTGAGACTCTCTTAGAAGACACGGAAGTCAGCTGGACCCCTTATTACTTAAGGTAAATATAGGTTGAAAAATGCCCTCAAGAATCAATAACCATTTTAAGCAGTGCAAACAAGTTGATTAAAACAACCAACCAACCAAGACTGAGATGATTATTTAATGCTTCATTACTTGTGAATGTCTCTAATAAAGGAAAGTTTGGCAACAAGATCAATGAGATTGCCACAATGGAACATTTTGGTGTGATTTAGTGAAAAGGATGTCATGCATCAGGTTTGAATTAATAGGTTAGCATGGCATTATATTTTTGGAAAGTGGTGATGTTTCTGGGTCACACGAGGATTTTGGTCTCTGCAAATATTTCATTCTGAGAATCCAAGAAATGATGAGCGTAATTGGTTTGATTTTAGAAGCAGGAAGACAATAATGATTAGAAGCGTGAAAGTAAAAGACTTTCTTAATTCCTATGCTTTTTAAGACGTCTTGGGTCCCTGAGAGATTAATAATGGTTAATTTAATATCCACTTTAAATACAATAATTCATTCTTATTTACAAAAAGAAATTGACGCAAAGCTTGAAACAAACTAAAAAATAACATTTCCAAGACTGTAAGGCATTGTATTTCTGTCTGTTTATCACTGTGTTGGCTGAGAGATCCCTGTTAGCACAGAGCCACTCATCTTTTGACTTGGTATAAATGAAGGCAGGCACAGGCTTAGCACAAGCATGACTGCAAATAATCTGCAGTGGGTTTTGTATGACTTGTATCAGGGAGCACAGAATCATGCAGCAACACCTCTGGACCTGAAGCATCTCTTCATCAATTAGTGTGGTGTAGATAGATTTGGTCTAACTAATTTGGGAGAGAAGCACTTTGTGAATTCTTGATGGTCTTAAGGGCCACAGTAGCTAGGATTTGGTGATGAGCGAATGTGTTTTGGTACACGGCCTCATCAGTTTGTACACAATGCCGTACAGTTATGGCTGAATGTCTCCTGGATGTTCCTTGTCCCATTTGCACTGTGTAGTATAAAGTTACACATTAAATTTTTGCACAGTGCTCACACCGTGACTATCTCTAAGATGTTGCTGTTGTTTATATCTACCT